>JACCGJ010007210.1:11371-53552 GCA_013407085.1 Atriophallophorus winterbourni
ACCATCGCAAATGAACAAGTATCAACATTTCTCTCAGTCTGTGGCCTCTTGATTGCAATACCCGTTTGCGAACATCTATATTTGTAACCCGATGTTCTCGCTTAATGCGAGCAATCATACGCATGCAACGGTTGTCAAAAACAGAAAGTTGTGAGATATCTCCCGATCGGTTAGGCCAAGTTTAGCAACAATAGAGGAGCGTTGGAAGCACGACTGCTTTGTAAACTAGCCCTTTAGTATAGAATGAAACATAACCATAAATGGTGGTTAGCAAACGCTACACCGGCTTTGCGTACATGCTGTGAGATCTCGACCTAGGAACATGCTCAGGGTTTGACAATTAGACGACTGAATTAACTGTTCTTTATCGTATTAAAACCATACAGTGCTGCTTTATTAGCTAGTCAGGCGACACTACAATGCTACGATATCTTCTTTCAGATAAATTGCACAATCTTCAGCACATCATTCTATTTGGTTTCAGAACTACTTGTTATAAGGATTAAAGGTAATTGATTGCACGGATATGCAATCGTACAGTACTTCTGCGTTGTGCGGCTAACCGTTCTGAATTGATAGATTACTCTGACTGTGCGGCACTTTGTCTAGATTAGGTGTTTGGTTTCATACCAAATTGATAGACCGCCGGTAGTGAGCTGCATGCTGAAACACGCTGGAGTCTCACTTCCATTTCTATTAACTTTCTCATATCTGTCTATTGCTGGGACACTTTACGGTATCTTAGCTCACGTGCAGTCTTTAACTGTGCTGATCTTGCCTGGATCAGGCTTGTGCTTACATAAATACATACATAATCGATATGTATAGAATCACAAGCCTGATCTAGGTAAAGTGCCGCACAGTCAAGGACTGCACATAGGCTAAGATACTGTCAGGTTACCCATACCTAGACCGATAATCGAATATGAATAGAAAACAAGTTGCGCATGCGGATCCTGATCCTACAATCCCAATTTGATTAGTGCAAACAGCACGAAACCGGTCGTGGTGTGTGCGTGTGTGTGATAAAAATGCATGCAAATAAGCTTTTTTCTTCGAATATGAATAGCTTTTCACGAGCACATAGTTGCCTTCTGTTGCTGTCATGTGCCGCCTATGACTGACACTGTTCTGATTCCAGTGCTTATGAACAGTTTTATTTGTTTCAGCAATTTTCATTTTTGGCTGCTCTAGTCAACTTCTTCCGTGAACACCGATAATCTTGAAGTGCTCGATTAATTTCCTAGTTTGCGAGAATCTCGATTGGTCTTCTATCCTCAGCTATTACATTATGTCAACTGGTAAGTCGTCATTAGTGTTCGTCCTGTTTTATTAGCATAATTCGTTTTCTGTTGAAATAAAAGTAAAGTAAATAATGATTACTATTGCTGTGGATAAAACGTAGTTTCTGATCAGCCTTGGAAACTTACAAAAAATCTGATATTGTCGATATTCCGAATGAATCGTTGCTATCATGATGTGAAACTGGTATCCCGATTACGGTGGTGTCCCATTTGAGTACCCAACATTTTCTAGTCCTCGCTCATATTCCATCAACTTGGCCGTATTTTTTACGTATAGAGTATCACCATAATCATTATTAAGCCCAGGTCTGAAGCCAGCCAGTCTGCCAAGCAATATGAAGCGGGAAACGCAGATAAACGAACGCGTGAATGGAATACAGTCCAGAGAAATATGCGATAAATGTAGCAAACCGCTTTTTTATAGCTTCCCTTGTATGCATTTTTGTTTTATGAAATACGAGACGATAATATATGGTATATCTATTAGTAAATGTGCTAAATTTTTGTTTGAAGCCAGATTTTTATTATTAAGTAGTATATCACGTTCGAAAAGCAGGACGGAAGCACACGACCGTTTTCGCGGTTATTGCCGCTCATGAGGTATGCGTATCCGTAACCTGACATTCGAACGCCGTTCTGACTTTGTGCTAAACCCATTTATTTGCGATTTCGATTACGTACACACTTTTGTGCGACTATCTCCTCCTGGAGGATGAGTCGGCTTCAATGAAGGTTCTTGGGGATTTGGGTACAAAGCGGCGTCCCCAGCACCACTCGGCGTTTGTTCGAGTCAGCTTCCCTAGCCTTTGCACAATCAAGTGCGACATGCAAGGCAGCAAGGAATTGCCAGAAAGAGGTGGTCTACCAGACTCTGTTCCAGGTTGTTCCTCAGGGTTTTCTCCCGAAGATATTTCCGCGATTGGGTATCCCGCAAGGCAGCGGAGGTTTAAAATCAGGGTTTTTCTTCCCTTAGATGAAATACCCTCCCAGGCTAACGAGCTCCATCTGCCCGAAGCAAACTGGTTTTCAGGCGCCAGTCACTCGCCTTTGCCCCTTCTCCTGTTGGTAAAAGCAGTTCCGCCGGGCTCGGGGAGCCACTCGTGCAGGCCAGAAGCTGGACTTGGTTGTCAGAGGCTATTTGAGACGCGTGCCACATGAGACCATTCTATAAACAGTGGGAGCTTATCCCCACGGCCACCCCTGCTATGACAACCTTTGGAACAGCTAAATTTTAGCCTTCCGTTAGTGTTTAATATAAAGAAAAAAGAAACTCTGTTCACAATCACAAAATATCAACGCGATGGATTGTTGAATGACATTATTTGACAGCGATATTTAACGCAAAAGAGATGAATAATGGCTGATATAGTGATGTTCAAGATAGCGGGAAAATTTGCCGGTGATGAGTACAAAAGATGAGGTAAGATGCAAGAGAGGGTGAATTGCAAGATCGGTTTTGCTTTAAGGCCAAGAGAGCTGACGTACTTTAGTAAATATAGAATTAAGCTGATGAGTACAGGTAAGTTAGATAATTGACAATTTTCTCTGCTGAGGTATGTAGATCTAATTCTCGATCGCTTGTAATTGCTACACAAAGCCTCACGTCTGTCGCCTCGCAGATTAGTCAACACAAGTTTCACATTTATCTGGCTTTTAAAACAAACGTCTTCTTACCGGGTAGTAATTTCATCTAATAAAGTTTAGAGTATCTGAAGAGGTGTTTATAGATACAGTAAATCCAATGACCACTTCATCAGCGTATTCAAGATTAAAACTTGAGAACGGCTGTGGGTGAGCAGATAAGTATGTTGAAAAGAGTGTCTAAAAATTCGCACCTTGAAGGACTCCTTTCACACCTGGGAACATGTGTGTATTAAATCATAAGCCTCTGTCCAAGCCATGTACTGCAGAGTTAGAAACTGCGTTCTGTAGTATCTTATTCCAAGTTCAGTCCATGACTGTACGGCACTTTTCTCGGATCGGGTTTGTGATGATGGTGTACACCGCGTGTCTACTAAATGTTTTACTGTACGGGAGTGAAACCTGGACCATCCGCGCAAGACACGAACGGAAGTTAAATACTTTCTATCTACGAAGAATCCGTCGTATGTTGAACATATTGTGGATGAACAAAGTGACTAATGCTGAAACGCTTTCAAAGCTGGTCTACAGAGTATGTTCACCTTCCTACGAAAACACCGCCTACGGTGCTTTGGTCACGTCTACAAAATGGAAAATGATCGTATTCCGAAAGATTTATATGTATGTATGAAAGCACAAGCATGATCCATGCAAAGTGCCGCACAGTCAGAGACTGCACGTGGGCTACGATACTGTCAGGTTGCCCAGGCCTAGACAGATACCAGGAAGAAAGAAGAACAGGAAATGTTAGTGAGACTCCAGCCTGTTTCAGCATGCAGCTCACTACCTCTGGATAATCAATTTAGCATGGTGTTAACTGCATAGCATAAAGTACTGCACGATTGCACATCCGAAAGATCTACTCTATGCTGAGTTGCAATTCGGAAGTTGACCATTTGGCAGACCGCACTTTTGATACAGGGACATTTGAAAAAGTAGAGATATGAAAACTCTTGACATTGTCCCTTCGAGTTAGGAAGAACTTGCCCTTGGCCGCTCACTTTCGCGGCACTGTGTAAAGCGTCATCTCCTAGCTGAGGAAGAGCAGAAGCTCTTCGGTTGCTAATCGTAAATCGCACCATCACCGTGCAACTGCCGCCTATCGTCCGATTAGTGCCTACCGCTGTGAACACTGTGGGATGGATTGTTTATCCGTTTTAAAATCTGGGGAACCTAAAACAAGCATTGCATGTTATGTACATCCATGGTTGACATCGACCTAAGGAGGCCAACAACCATTGACGTTTACCTAATGTGATTTTTCTGAAGGTGATAATCTGTTTCGCTTATGAATAATCTATTGCGACCTTAAAATGTGAGTCTTGAACAAGATAGTGTGTACCTTCTTGACTAGCGGCAAACCGTGTTTCTGAACTTATCAGGCTGGTATGACTAGTATTTATTTTGATTTACACGGGTGATGGTATTTCGTCAGTAGAAGGTCATCATTATCATGAACTATATTACACCGTTGCAATTACCGAACTCTTAACTATCATGCAACCTTGAGTGATGCAGAAATTGTAGAAGATTTAGTACCGACATTCTTGGAAGTGTTGTAAACGAGTTGTGCTGCATCAACATAGCAGCTTCATTCGTGCGTCATTACAACTTATTATTTTAGTACTGGACAAAGGTATAATTTGTATGAGCATTAGATTTTAATGAAGTGGTACTTCTGTATGTATGATCCAGGCAAAGTGCTGCACTATCAGGTTGCCCAGGCCTAGACAGATATATGAAAGGAAAATATAAATGGTATTGAGACTTCAGCGTGCAGCTCACTACCGGTGGCAAACCAATTTAGCACGTTGTTAGCCGCGCAACACATATGTACTACACGAATGCACACTCGTACACAGCTAACACTGTCGTAAATTGATGTACCACAAGTATGCGGAAACAAGCTGGAGTCTCACTACCATTTTAGTTTAATTTCGAATATATGTCTAGATCTGGACCACCTGACAGGATCTTAGCTCACGTGCAGTCTACTACTGTGCGGCACTTTGCTGGGACGAGGCTCGTGATTTCATACCTACCAACTACGCCATTGCGTTTTCATCACTGCCAATTTGACTACGTAGCACTTTGTGTTTGTTTCTGAGCTCGTGCTTTAACCGTCGTTATCGCCACATAAAAGCGCATCTCAGTATTTATCACGAGATCGCTAGGACCCAGATGTGTTTGAGCAAACAAGGTTACTGTACATGACTTGAAGCATAACTTAGGTCTACGTCGAATCCTCTTGTTATATTTTAAAATGAGCAATATAGTTTACATTTCAAAAGGTTCGTGTTCTGAATTCCGAGCATTGATTCTCCGCATACTTCTAATCAATTCTTTATTTAATTTCCCGCCTCAGATCATGGTTCATCCGAAACGAACTTGATTGAGATGGAATCGAACGAAGTCCATACTAATGGAATTTCTTCCGGGGACCGGGCCTTTTCAGAAGCCTGTGATGTTAATCTGGGTAGTGTAGACGATCTGGATAACGAGCAGCAGTGGATGCAAGTTGGGCGTTCGAATAGTGGGCGTCATAGCCAAAAGAAAAAACTGAAAAATTCCAATTCCCACGAATCTTTTCACAACATGAGACATACCACAATGGGTCGGGGATCGGCCACTCATGCTTCAGCGGAATTTACTCGTGTAAATCGCGACAGTGCCATGCTGAATGGCAACACTGCGAAAGTGGATGGTGATGCTGCAAACACGGGCTCTTTCAAATCAGATTTCGCCACCAGACAGGACTCTTCAATGTCTGACAAGCTTTGTTCCATGACATCCTCTATCTCGTCGGGTTTTTCTGAAGGTTATACGGACAGACCCATCCGTGCTCAAGGTTACCCTAATCGAAACCGTTCATTTTACCGCCACACTATGAATGGCATGCACGCAGCCCCTTCAACCGCATCATCTGGCAGTCCAAATCGCCCCTTTATTAACTACGGAGTACGTCATCAACCATCCTCCTCCACTAGCTTTGGTCCACATTCTCAATTCCGAAAACCATCCCCTTTGCCGAATCCTTCACGTAATCCGACTCATTATAATAGATATGCTTCCAACTTCGCACCTCCTCGACCCCAGTTAAATACTCCCCGCGTTTTCACTTCCGTCACGTCAAGCAACGCCAATGACACTTGCGTCGCCTCATCCGATACGTCTTCCTCGATCACTGCCGTCCCACCCGCGCAAGATAAACCGGATTCAACCTTGAACCCAACCACGAACCAAAGAAAAGCGACCTGGGCAGCCACTGTGGCTGCTGCCGCCAAACCGGAGCGCACAATTCCGCTTGGTGGAACTTGTGCAAACCAATCTCGTATGACTGCCTCCGTGTTCCTGCTGCATCAATGGCGATTGTTCTTCGAACAACACCAGGGAAATGTGAATTTATGAATAACCTCACAGGACAAAATCTTGTCCTTTTTCTATTACGATAACATATCCGTGATCATCCCGATTGCCTATTTCTGTCTATCATGTGTGTGTGACCCCATCTGTCCAACCAGAAGGTGGCGTTGATGCCTCACTACTTTTTGATTGTTTTTTTCGCAATTCTGTCTTATTACCTCTCATTAACGCATTCCTCCGCACGCTAATCGAATTGTGAAAACTCGTTGCAACGTATTGAGTGTTTACTCTTTTCTCCCTTATACTCTCAGTCGATGCAAGTTGAAACGATTTTGAAATTTATACTGCTTGCTTGGCGTAACCTTGACCAAAATGCTGTTATTATTCACACTAACCAAATAAACAACCCTTGGATGAACATAATTTAAGTGCTTTTCTTTATTCGGAAAGTTTCGTTATGTTTCCCCTCTTTTTCGTTTTTGGTGTTTTAGTATAAAGCCACCGGCTTGTGGTGTCGCGCATTCTGCTAGATTTCATGTCAACTTAAATATCTGAAGGTTGTTGTGCGTTCGCTGAGCTGAGTTGGCATTGTAGCAGTAGAACGTTTCGTCATTAAGCTAGATGACATCGTCATCTGAGATTCTTGCGAAGTGTTCGTAATCGTTGTGTTTTCTGATTTTTATACGCTGACCGTTCTGTTTCTTTCCTCGTCATTGGTTGTTCTCAAGGTCAGACGGCTTAATGTTCGGTTCCTCATTGGGACATACATGTCGTGTTGATTCAATGACTGCGTTGTGGAGTGCCACGCTTCGAGGAATTCCCGTATGTGGCGCGTGCGTCCTCTTGCAACGACTCTGGTTCCATTCCAGTTGAATTGATGTCCTTGTTGGTCACCGTGAATTGATAGTAGTGATTTGTCAACATACCTCCTCATCGCCTATTGCTGTTCACTCATTCTGGTACCCAGTCTCCTTCCAGTTTGTCCCACGTAATGCATCTTGCAATCAGCGCACGGGATTTTGTAAGCTACGTTTGTTTTGTCTTCTTCTTTCAAGCCATCTTTCAATTTGCGCAGCTGATTGTCTGAGATAAGAATCTGATAATGGCAGTGAGATCACATCGCGTGTTGGTTTACGATTCGACGCCTTTGGTTGTTGAATTAGCACGGTGTACAGGTCGAAGGTACAAGATAATTGCACATCTGTGCTTATTTATTAGAAGAGAGGGATGCAGCATTTCATTATGGACATATTAAGGTGTGGTACATTTTTGAAACTTGCAGTGTCCTCATATCTGTCTAGGCCTGGGCAACCTGAGAGTATCTTAGCCCAAGTGCAGTCTGCGACTGTGCGGCACTTTGCCTGGATGAGACTTGTGCTTTCATACCATACCATATGGCAGCAACAAATATCTCATGCGACTGCTGTTTAAGCACCAAGTTGTTGATAGCCTGAAATCCGTCGCTTTGCAGCTCGTAGTATACGTCCACGCGTTCATTATGACCCGTAACTAGGACGCGGTCACGTGATTGAGTGATCGATTGGTTAGCCGTGTCGTGTGATGACTTTTGTACCATCGTTTTATTTGACCACTGTTCCATCATCCGAGATACCGGCCTCCTCTTTTAATAGGGTATATAAATATTCAGACGTTTATAAATACCACTTCACAATATTACCCGACTTTTGAACTATGATTGGAGTTAATATATTGCACGAATTTGGACATTTTGTAAAGAGTGTTTTATCGTATGCTCGAGTGAGTTAGTCTAACAACAGTTTCGACATTCGGCTTTATCTGTATCAGTCAATTATTTGAGAATTTAAAGGTTCACCGAACCTAATGTTGCTATTTTTACGGACTAATACAGAGTCCGCCAAACTGGTTATGAGGTAAATCTATCGTTTTTCAGATGACAAGCAAAAATAGAAGTAATTCACTAGCGTTGGTGATGTTATAGTAAACGAATCGTCTGACGTCAGAAACCAATGCACGTGATGCGCCAATCAATGACCTGTTGGTCTAAGATTCAACAATCGCCGCTCATTCACAAAAGCAACGTTAATCACATGACTAACGGACTGCGTCGCTTCCCGTAATCAGCGTTGAAAAGTGTATGGCTGAACCAGTGCATCACTTTACAAATCTCGTCCAAACAATTACCCATGACCCATCGTTAGACAGTGTGTTTAATTAGTGGATTGGCACAGCGTCTGTCATCTTGTCACGTTTGGATTCTCTTACCCGGAGGATACCGAAAGCTGACCATAAACACACAATTGATTGTTCGGATCGCGTGCGTAATAAATGCTTTACTTTATCACAATGAAATCTGAACTATCCACGAACGCAACCTGAATGTCTTCCATTTAAGAAGCATCCTGACTATATCGTTGATGGACGAAGTAATAGATGCGAAGTGTTTTCCAAAGCTGATCTAGAGAGCATGTTCATTCTGCTGTGACAGCGCCGCCTACGCATATAATTGGAAACATTCACATTCCGAATTTGAAACTCTGAAGTCGACATCTTGACATTGACCCTACTTATTTTAAATAGCTTGCTCTTAACTGCTCACCTTGGAGTGTGAATCGTCAACTCTAAGCTGGGGAACGAACGGCAGAAACAACCCTTGTCCACTAAACGTAAATTACGTGACCGTGCAAATCCCGCCGATCGGTCGAGTATCGCTTATCACTGAACACTAAGGGTGAAATTAGTGCTGCGAATGGGGTTTTAAAGTCAGGAAATGTAGTTGATTATGAGATAATCATGTGCTTGTGATACATATCCACCATATATATCGACTGAGGGAGATTCGCTACAAAACAACCATGTGGCTGATTGTGTCGATCTAGAACAACAGTGGCTCATCAATATATTGTGGTACTCATCCCGCTCACCACTACCGGTTTCTGGCTGTTTTCCGTCATCAGGTGGAGACAGTAAGATCGGGTTCAGTTAGCCTTGAAACACTGGTAAAGTGGTAAACAAAGTTATGCTTGTATACCACTGTTGAATATGGTTCTTACAAAACACCCGGGGTGTTCTAATACAAAATTATGAATTTCGGTGGAAGTGGATTGACCTATAATGAACAGTGTTTGCACCTAAATATTTCCAGTAAAATTTTTACACCAGCAATCATTTAGTTGATTACATCATAACACAATCCACTTACTTGAGGGTGGAACCCTATTATCTGAAGAATTCGACATCATGACATTATAAACTTACTTGTTGTTTTGTGTTTAATCAATGATGGTCAAATTGATGGTTCGTGCGTACTCATTCACCCGTTTGCATGTTTTATGCAATTATCTCATATCCTATCACGTGGCTGGCTCCGGGCTAGCACAAGTCAATTAATGAGTCATTCGACAAGATGGAATAATCTGATTCTTTACTAAACCTAACCAATGCTACTGCCAATATGGTTTCAGCAACGTATGCGTAGCTGACATGATTTGAGAACGTGTGTTCCCAATTTTGGATGTGAATGATTCTGGCAATTGTTTGGTGTTACAGTAAAATATGCTTACGATAAAATTGGCCAACCTGAAGAGATTTGGTTCCTTTTCGAAAAGGTGTGGTTTCTTATTTCGCGTAACTGCCTTACATGAGGGGCGTCCGCCAGAAACCAAAACGCCGAAAGAAAAATGTAATCTTTTTCGGAAATTAAGAGTTGGATTTGCTATGCTAAAGAGCAGCACTGAACTAGAGGGGAGGAATTATTTAAATGCTTTAGATAAGGTGCAATACGACTGTTATCAACGAGGATCTCTTTAATCCACGTTGAAAAAGACGCTATTTATAAAAGTTTTGAAATGCTGTCACAACTATTTGACTTTACTTTGACGCACCGTTGGCCATAGCTCTTGGCATTGACCCCGCGAGCTGGAAAGAACTTGCTCTTGGCCGCTCACTTTGGAGGCATTGTGTAAAGCGTCGTCTGCAAGCTCTTGGCTGCTGAACTCAGATCACGCTGCCGGCGTGTAACTGACGCCCTACAACCAAGTTCTGCCTATCGTTGCCAGCGCTGCGGGAGATATTGTTCCTCCCGAATCGGACTGTTTAGTCATTCAAAAAGCTGTAAACATGAGAATTCATGCGATTGTGATGTACATCCATGGTCGACATCGACCGAAGGACGCCAATAACGACAACAACCGTTGGCCATGTGCGTCCCCAAAGCGTTATTGTATGGGGGTTGAATTCAAGATGATGATCTTGTACAAGCCTTAACTGTGATATAAAATTGTTTGTGCTGGAGATGTGAAAGCTTGCATCATACACCCTGCGCCATATGAGGTGCGATCTCCCGATGCTTCGCTTTGAAGACTAAAAGAAAAGCTTAAAAACAATAGAAGAATTGGTACTGCTTTTAATACTTAACGAAGGTCAGATAGTAGTACAGATTGGTCGGGTTCTTCTTAAGGAAGCAAATGTTCCTCCCGAATTGGACTAAATTCACGCAGTATCATTTAGTTTGGAAGCGCGTGCTGGGAGAAAAAGCGTATAAACTTCTGGCTTTTGGTTGGGAGAGTTACATAGTGCATGGTTTAGCATATATTCATCAAGCTTCAAAATGAATGCCGCAACAGATTCTGGTAGCACGATTTCTTCCGCCAAGACCTTCAATGTGAGACATTCTAAACGTGAATTAATAACGGTGGCTAGCTAATCAAGAATGCGGGATGAACAGACCATTCGAATCTTTGCGCTTTAGAATAAGATCTTTTGGTCCCAGTAAATGATTAAGACGCATACATTTATTGAGTATTGTCTGGTAGGACTTTCAGAAAGACCCAGATTTATTCTAAACTTTGTGGCAACGTTGTCCTCACTTGAGCTTGCACGACACTCAGACGCCGAGCCGTTTCCTTGATGGTCTAGACGAAATTTCTCATGCCAAGTTGATTAGTGTGATGTAGGGATTTTCTTTGCCATAGTATTTAAGATTTTACAGGATTAAATGGCAACTTATCTGCATGTGACCAATGGTATAACTCCACATCTCGCCGCAACGCACCACAATCGTCGCGTGAACATACTTTCATATTATTATTATTCTCCGTAACCATTATCAATTTACACCTGATATCCGACACGATATCATTCATTCAGACAATGAAAACAATGGTTCCATATACAGCTTTTGAGGAATTCCACTCGTGATATCTTTACTTCTGAACAGGGCACCGTCCATGTGATCATCCGCGCATCCATCATTACCGTAGTCCCTTATCCATGTCAGCCATTACTCCAAGTGTTTTCCTAAAAAGTTCCTGATGGGCACGATCGAACAGTTTGGATATAATTATCAAGCATGCTTCTATAGCATCTACTTCATCTGGTGCCTTGGCCCAGTCACTCAAAGTAGTAATAATGTTTGACAGACAGGATCGTTTTCTCCTAAAACAGTGCTGCGCTGAATGTAAAATATTTTACATCCCAAATGCTATCGTGTATGACCAATGACGTGACGGGTCTATAGTTTGTCGTATCTGAACGGCCATCACATTTATAAACGGGAGTAATTAAGCTTACTTTCTATGGTGGTTGCGTTTAATTCATCTAGGCATGTGTCGGCAACATCATATGCCATTATACGCTGTTTTTATTGATTTAACGAAGGCATTCGACTACGTCAACAGGAAGAGTCCTTTCAGAATGCTTGATCTGATAAGTTGTCCCCCCAAGACTGCTCAAACTCTGTATTTCGTTCCATTCTGGTATGAAGAGCTCAGTCCATTTTAACGATTGCGGTTAAAAGAGCATCACCTTGCGTCTCTGGTAGGTCGTTGATGTTTTTTGACCTCCGGTCGATGTCGACCACGGATGTACATCACAATCGCATGAGTTTTTCGTTTCACAGCTTTCCGATTGACTAAACAATCCAATTAGGGAGTAGCAATAACGCACGCGGCGCTCGCAAGGATGGACAGTACTCTGTCGCTCGGCGTCAATTGCACACCGTCAGCGTGATCTGCGTTCAGCAGCCAAGAGCTGTATCTGCTCCTCTGCAGTTATAGACGACGTTTTACACAATGCCTCCAATATGAGCGGGCAAGAGCATGTTCTTCCCAACTCGCGGGGTCAATGCCAAGAGCTTTCATAGCTCCTTTGCAAACGTCTTTGAACCGCAAGTGCTGTCTGCCCAATGGTCGACTTCCTAATTGCAACTCACCATAGAGTAGATATTTCGGAATACGATTATTTTTCATTCTGCAAAGGAGGCCAAGCCACCGCAGGCGACGCTGTCGTAGTAGGGTGAACATGCTCTGTAGAACAGCTTTTGAAAGCACTTCAGCATTAGTCACTTTGTCCATTTGAGTTGAGGTGATTTTGCATTTCACTTTATTTTGAATACAGTTTAAAACCGTGAGAACGTACGATCCACGTTAGTTAAGTACCGGAATTTTTGACGGATCCTATTTCTGTTTCATGTTCTATGGTTCCTCAGTGAAATTATACATAAATCATTCTGTGACAAGATTGACCAAGGCTCATAAACATGAAATTCGATTCTTATTTTCAGGCAGTTAACTCGCCGCGAAAATACCCTGTGTTGTTGTACATGCGTGACAAAGTTAAATCAGTTGTAGTGCATAAAAATAACATTTATTTGTATTTTATTTTTCTCTCAAACACTTTTGACTTCTATATCACCCCTGATGTTTTTAGTCTCTTCGTTTTTAACATTTCGATATACATTAGCTTATTGTATACGAGCTATTGATTCTTAAATATTGAGAAAGTTTGAAGTGCATTAGCGAAGAGTGCTGATTACTAACTTTCATATGAAATGCGGAACACCATCCTATGGCACACCGCAAGAGCCGGAAACTCTAAAATGATTGACGACGACCATCTCGAGGCCGTAATAATTCCGGTTTCGGATTGATTGTATGAGAACGGTTCGCGCTACAATATTTTCCCCGAGCAACCTGAGAGTATCTCGGCCCACGCACAGTCTCTTACTGTGCGGCACTTTACCTGGATTCATGTTTGTGCTTTCATACATATACATAATACTCAATATTTCGGATACATGATAAGATGGAAAACATCGGTCGCTATCGAACGATATGTAATTTTTTCCAGATCGGTGTTGTGTTTGCGGTTTCTTTGCAAAACGGGACTCTCAAACTAGTCGATCCCCAAAATCACTAAACACAAAAGTCAAAGGCGAAAAGTTAATTAATCGTAAAATAACGATTTATTTGCACCCGAATAGCGGCGATTCATTACGTGAGAGTGAGCACTGCTTGTATAACACATGGATCGACGTTGCATCAATAATGTCTCGTTAACGGTTGTAAACATTGATCAAAGTTCCAACCAATCAGTGAGTTGGAACACTGTTCAAGAGTAGTGTTCAATTTCCAACCAATCAACGAGTCTGGCTGTTTAGTTAGTTACGAGTAGCGCCTCTTAACAATCGCTCAAACGAGTCCCGCATGATGTGGGCTTCATGTTACCCGATTGGCATGAAATCGATCGACAGATTCAATCGAAGTGACAACCTGGACAACCATGTTTGAGTTCTGTTGTAATAACGGGAGTTGTGTTTTGTTACTTGTCTTGTGTGTATTAATCGCGTTTGACCAATGGGCTTTCTCTTGTGCTGTAGCGGCTAAACGCGATTAGCGTTGGACGGGTTAACCTCAGGGATGAATAGGAGCAAAATTATCAAGTGTCTGTGAATTTTGCCTCGAGTTAGCTGAAGCCTGCGTGAACAACGTAGTGGAAATTAGAACAGGGAACGTGATTTGGTATCGAATAACGTGACGTAATCATGCCCGGCTTCCCTCACAAACTACACTATAGCCTTTCGGAACGTATGCCGAGTAATTCTTGTTCTAGAAAATTAATAATTAGACCTCATTTATCAGCCGTCTGAACAGTATTTTAATGATCGGGTTATCGGTCGGGATTGGATACAGTAGCATAGTTATTATCGCTAGATATTCGTGCTATAATCTGTGTTTATTAAGCATGTGGTCTGTTCCATTAGGTCTCATTTTCAACAGTATGGAAAAATGCATTTTGCTGCTGATAAATTAAGTTCATAATTACATCAAACTTAAGTCACGTATCTAATGAAACTAAGTCAGGTCACCGTAGTGCAGCGTTTGATATGCAATCACCGTGTAATCACCGATTTTCAATTGAACCATTCTGCCAGGCAAGTGCGGGAATGCGCATCCAAGTGTTTTGCTGCTCACGTAGACGTGCCAATTTCGTCCATATTGCTTTTCCAAACTTCGCCCGATCAGCGCGGCAATCAGGCTGGCTTCCATCGAATGCTTCATGCTACTCTTCACAATGCATGTGACCTCATATGTCAATTTTCCTTCATTCAATTCTGAATCGTGTTCTGAATTTAATTCTCCATCGTCTGGCTGCACCATCTTTAGGTTTTCTTCGTCTTCTTCATCCGGATAGTCGGGGTAGTCTTGGGATTTCCATCTAGGTAAACTTTGGGATGCTTTTCTGTAAGCTTCTTGCTGACGAACGTCTTCGTTATTGGTTAAATCTGGGGTCGATTTGAATAGAAATTCGGACCAATCCAGGCACGATTTGCGCGACATTCTTTCTCTATGAAAATCAAATTAAAATCGCAAATTATGACACAGTCAAATTTCTAATCATTTCAATAATTCTTGGTTATCGGAACAAACATATACTTACGCGCAAAACGTGTGGTCCTTAGTTTCTCATTTTCGCGCTGTCACAATTGTTTGATGTTTTAACCATGATGCGTGTGAATATGTTTTGAGCAATCAGGGCTGACGACTTCAGTGTACATATCACACGTTAACATATGTATTTCGCGTATGAAAAGAAAATGCATTTTCCATAGCTAAAACTTATACATTCTGACGTGACGTGCGGTTGGATTAATTTTGACCTCCGATATTTTTGGATATAACTTTCTTGGTTTTCATCCGATCGGTTTGATTTTTGGATATCTATCTGAAAGCTTGCTACTTCGGATCTATTCATACAAGAATCATCCATCTGCGACGTGTCGTTCTTTGTGTACGTCAGCCGTGGATTTTTCTACAGTTTGTTCGTTTATTGGAATCGCTTTTGTGTTTCTGCTGTTCGATTACCCCATTGGTGTTTATCACTGTCGGGAACTACTCGGAGAAATACACAACGTGATATCAAATTCACGCCAAAAATCTCAAAGGGAATCTGGCAAATTAGCAGCTAAATCGAGTGACGAAATTTTCCGACAACCCGTCATTTTCCGTCAACTCCGCCCAATACCACACAAACCAACCGCAGCCGTATCGATTTTTGTGCTCTGATTTGTACTTTTGGTTGACCCCGTTAACATGAAACAATCAGATGTTCGCGAAACGTGCGTCGTCTGCATGAAAGTCGTCAGTGGTAAGGTTAAATCTGTCACGTGCCAAAACTGTTCCCACAAATGCCACGCAAAATGCGTCAAATCATTGACCTCGGATGCGCTATCGATCCTGATGGATGAAAACATGCCTGGTGTATTCTACGAGTTGTTGTCGAGCTAAACCAAACGCAGATTTAACTGCTCGAACAAGTGTTGCGCAAAGCAACTTGCTGAGCTTAGAGCTTATCATACAAACGTTGAAGACATCGGTAGAGACTCAAAATTCTCAGTTTGCCAGTATGTTTTTCAATAAATCGGAAACCACTGACGGTAATACCAGTCAGATAAACGCTAAATCTTCGTTCTTTCAACACGAATGTTCAGCTGTTGCAAATGTGCTGGAGTGTCTTGAGGAGCGTCCTTTTCATCAAAAGGCCACCTTTACAAATGCGACTGTTAAAGTCCTGTCTGCCCAAAACATCCCTGGTTCGCAAAAAGATACGAAGCCAAAGGATCAGCGAAAACCCTTAGGTTCAAAACCAAAAGTCATCGTGCAAAACACTCCCAAAGTGGACACTATAGGTATTCGATCTAAGGTAGTTGAAACGTCCAGCAACCAGCGAAAGCGCCAAACACAGAGTGTACATTCAGTCCATGGACTAAGTGTGATTTGCACCAACGTTAAGGAAACGAGTGCCACCTTACTAGGGGACAGGCTAAAGCACGATAAAGAAGAATGGAAAAGGTTGTGCAACAACATGGACTTGGAGCCAGTTGAACCACTATCATTGATACGACTAAGTCGTAAACCTACTTCTTCAAATCTGGACCAGCCAAGATTGCTTAGAATCACGGTTCGCTCTGAAAGGGATCTTGAAAACATCTTACTATCCGCTTTTCTCCTGCGTAAGGAGCGTTCAGAGACCACTGCAAGGATCTTTGCTGATGTGCCCTGGTGGGAAAGGGCCCGAAAGGACCAGCAACAAAACCAAACGAAACAGAGGGATGATCGAAGTATAATCCTTTTGGGAGTTCCAGAAGCTGATGAAGCAACTGATAAAGCGGTGCAGCGCAAACACGATCAGTTACAATGGAGATTCCTCAGTGATATACTTGGTTTGCATGATGTAGCTGTGACGGACACGTTACGCATCCCCAAATCTACGAATTATAAGGGCATCGGTCCTAAGCCCCTTAAAATAACGTTCTTGCGTAATGATATGTTGAACACGGTCAAAACTCGTTGGGAAAATGGCCGCAGAATAATCCCGCGAGAAATTAGACTAGGTGCATCGAAACACCATATTGGAAAGATAGATGCACCACTAAGTTCAATAGAAACACTACCAAGTCAATCAGTTGTTGACGTGTCAGAAACAATTTCAGCCGATACGATAGATCACTGTGTTCCAACAGTACAACCCCAAAACGATCAAGCATCCCTGCAAGCAAAAAACCTTCAGTTGCCGACTCTGGAGGAGTCGGCCTAACATATATTCTGCACTCCACTAGCCTTCTTCCCCACACCCCATCCTTGTTGAGAAAAACAACTATGAAATGCATCTACACCAACGCACAATGTCTCGGAAACAAAATCGGTGAACTGCGTGCAGTTTTTCTGAGATGTTCACCAGACATCATCGCCGTAACGGAAACGTGGCTGCAGACTCAGCAAACAAATAGTGAACTAGAATTACCAGGAATGTCACTTATTCGTCATGACCGTGAAACCAGAGGAGGAGGAGTAGCTTTGTATTATAGCCAAAACCTTCTGTGCCGTGAGATTACGGATCCAGACATCGTGTTACTGGATACACTCTGGTGCTCAATCCGACTAGCTAACGGCGAAGACTGTGTTTTGGGAGTAGTATATCGCCCACCGTCTGCACAGGAAACTTACAATCTGGCCCTACTGGATAAAATTCGCATGGTTACTTCCAGATACACTTGTGGATTTTTGATTATGGGTGACTTCAATTTACCGAATCTGCAGAGCAGCACCATTTAACCAGAACACTCCCTCGAGCGCGCATTCAGTGAGTTGTTTGACGATATTCCTCTTTATAACCACATTACATGTAATACCCGATACCGCGGAAACGATTTACCTTCACTCTTAGATCTCTTTCTGACAAGCAATGAACATGACATTGATAACGTTGCTTACGAAAGTCCACTGGGACTAAGTGATCACGTCGTCATCCAGTTTGACTATCTGTTTGAAGCTGTAAGAACAAATGATGCCCGTAAAAGATTTAGGCGGATCAACACTATGGCGTTGAGTGATGCTCTGAAAAACACGTTTAACTGCCAACCGGAAACCAGCAACGTACATGAATTTTGGATATGGCTAATATCTAATCTCAAAAGTTCAATCGAAGTGAGCTCCGAATTTGTCCTCAGGAACTCAAGAAAAAACTTTGAATTTAAATTAAGAAGCCGAACTCGTACGTGGTTAACGGTACGAAACTGCTTGGCGACACCATCGGCAAAACCCATCATCCGAGACATGGGAAACATTCCGTTTACTGCTGAACAAAGTAAACAAATTTGTCATCCAAGACAAGTTGTGCTTCCAAGAAGTGATATCAAGCATGATGGAGCGAAACCCCAAAATACTATATCGTATGGTTAACGATCAAGCTAAGGTGAAACCTGGAGTAGCGTCCGTGAACACATCAGCTGGACCAACAACAACTGCAGTAGAAATTGCTGATGCTTTAGCCACGTTTTGTTCATCGGTATTCAACCCGATAGAACATGCAATAAACAGCCCAAATCCAACACTTTCAAACACGGTTGCCCTAAGTGAAATAAGTGTCACTGAGAAACGCGTCCTCGAAGGTTTCTTTAATCTTAAAACCGGAAAGTCTCCTGGGGCCGACGGAATAACCCTGAAAATATTGAAGCAATTTGCGAGTTTGGTATACAAACCACTCACTTATCTGTTCGAGCAAACACTGGCAAGTGGAGTGATTCCTACAGATTGGAAACGAGGAATAATTTCTCCAATTTACAAAGGTGGAAATCGCTCCGATGTTTCCAATTACCGACCCGTTACTCTGTTACCAGTGATTTCAAAATAACTTGAGCGACTCATTGTTGACGATCTAATGAAACACTTCGAGAATAATCAGTTGCTTTCGAGGAACCAGCATGGATTCAGACGAAATTATTCCTGTTTGTCTAATTTACGGGTAACGCTAGATGATTGGACTAAATCGGTAGATAAAGGACAAGCAATACACGCGTGCTACTTGGATATTTCAAAAGCATTCGATCGTGTTGACCATTCCCTACTACTGCAGAAGCTTGAAAGGCTTGGTATCACTGGAAAGTTAAGGAATTGGCTAAATGACTACCTAACAAATCGCACTAACCAGGTACGTGTTGATGGTGCATTATCCAAACCAATTGCAGCAACTAGCGGAGTTCCCCAAGGCTCAGACCTTAGTCCGATCCTCTTTCTGGTTTATGTCGATGAAATACCGGTAATTGTTCGATGTAACATTTCGTTATTTGCGGACTACATTAAGATTTGGCGCAGCATTCGTAGTCCAGAAGACTGTTTGCTATTACAAAAGGATCTTGATACGCTTCACAGCTGGTCGTTGAAGAACAAACTGCTGTTTAACTTCAACAAATGCAGGATCATGAATGTGGAGAATCGAGTAGTGTTTACATATCACATCGGTTCGAATGTCCTTGAAATTTGCATTGAAGAAAAAGATTTGGGTGTCTGGATATGCTCCAGTTTAAAAACATCACTTCAAACTAACAGTGCCTTTAAAAAAGCAACACTCGTTCTAAATCTACTCAAACGTGCATTTGGGAAATTTTCGCCCAAGATATTCCCAAGGATCATGAATACACACTTGAGACCAGCCATGGAATACGGTGTGCAGTCATGGTCTCCGTTGCTCAAGAGGGATGTGGAACTTATGCAGCGAATCTATCACCGCTCAACGAAACTAGTTCTCAGCATCCGAAACAAACCATATAAAGAAAGGATAGCTCAACTGAATCTGTTCGATTTTCCCTATCGACGAATCAGAGGAGACCTTATCTTACTTTACAAAACATTCCATACCCCGAACCATCCCTTACAGGATTTATTCACGCGAAGGGATACGAGGAATTATCGGACCCATGAATATGTGCTGGTCGTACCCCATTCCGCCTGAACTGTAGAAGGTATTTTTACTCTGTCCGTGTCTGTTTTACTTGGAACAGTTTACCTTCAACCGTTGCTCACGCCACTAACTTGCATGACTTTAAAACGAAATTAGACGAATTTTTATTGCATTATTCGTTTCCAGAACACTTATATACTGTTTAATCTATGTTCTTATATTGTTTATACACTTAAATTTCAATTTTTACCATCCTATGGTTGTTGTTAAGCTTGTTGCTTTTTAGACCATTAAAAACCTTGAATTACCTTGAATGAAACGTTTGTAAGCATTAAGGAAATGGGAAGATCGCGGACATTCAGGTAACATTCGCTTTTGACATAGAAACTTTGACAGACCGATTGCTTATTTTGGAACAGAGTTCAAGTTTAAACGGTGTATAGCTGCCTAATCTATTTCGCTTAAAAATGCCTATGCCATGAGGGGTATTGGGCTTGTTGAGGTAGACTGAAGAGGTCAAAAATTAATAATGCGATTCCCTGCATACTATCAACTGTGGTCTAAAATTCCGTTAAGCAGAATGTGAAATACATTACATAGGACATACAGTAAGAAAATTGGGTACCGGAATGCATGAACGCGTATCGGCAGTGAGGAGGCATGAATAAAATGCCTGCCCATTTATTCACGCCAGCCAATAAGGAAACCGATTCAACTGAAGCAAAACCAAGGTAATTTCCCTGAAAATGTACCCGCCATGTGAGAGAACTCTTAAAAGCGTTGCACGTCACAGTTCAATCATCGTATGAATTGTATGTACCAATGAGGGACCTAACATTGAGAAGAGTGACCTTGAGAACAACCAACGACGCAGAGACAAACCGAATGGTCAATAGCATTGCATGTTGAACTACCGCAAATACGCATTGTTCATTAGCAATGTGCTATTGTGGAACAAGCTGAAACCATTTACGCGTTTAGAATATCACTAGACGCCATATGGACAACTATGTTTTCACGTTTGACAAAAATCTTCAACAGTATTTTTGATATTTTTTACATTCCGATCCGAGGTACATTTTTATGTGTCTTGCAAACCATGACATTTTTACCGGCACATCATCTATGAAAAGATCTATGAACGTATTAAATCAGAGGACTCAACAGTTGTTAACAATTCGCAAGATTTTCAGCTGGTAATATCATCTAACTGGATGACGAATCGTCCTACAATGCGGGCCCATCCAACATTAAATCCCTGAGCTGTGGATGTTCGTTTCAATATTCAACTGCCAACTTCTTAATTTTTGTTCGTCTGTTCGATCAACGTCAGATGGCCTAAGCCAGTGAGCAGCCTAAGAGTCAACCCGTTAATGTGTGAAAATATGAACCTGATGCATGCTGAGAAATAAGTACTTATAATGCCGCAACAGGAACTTGGAATAGCAAACACTACGGTTGACAGGCGACTCTTAGTACAATCGATTATAATACAATGATTGATCTGATACATTCGTCATCACAAAGCGCATAATATTAGAGCTACCTTCATAATTTGGTTTTCGAGAAACTAGGGGTTAAAAATGACGAGTCCAGGGAAGGAACGCTTCGGTTTTTGGGCTACCTCACTGGAAAGAACAACTGTAGGATACGAAGTGTTTTCAATATTATGCTACTCGACACGAATTTGACTTTGGCATACGCATGCGTGCAAAACGGTACTTGAGACATCATCGACATCGCTGCTCTACAAATTAAACACCCGCGCGGCACTGCTAGCGATAAATAGCAAGGTGACGTACGGTTTCCATGCCTTGTGCCAAAGACGTATAAGAAATAATAACAAAAGTGAAAATAACGCTTACATACGAGCTACCTATGAAAGCGCCAGAACTCTTGGCTCATCAGTAGTGTATCTTATGGCTCCGTAACCTTCAGGTTGCACTCACTTTTTTGTAATCTCGATAGGGTGGGACGTTCGATCTTTCTATCTTTGGATTTCTTTGAAGCATTTACGTAACTTAACATAAATTCAATTTTGTCCTTGACATTGGTCAGGATTTTTACCCGTTTATTCCCGAAAATTGAGGTCTTTACTTATATGTTAATCGCTTCAATACAGGTCCACATTTATTGACAAATACTTGTTTGGTTCCTGGTTGACCTCGGGATTTGTGCGCCTGAACTTAGTATACTATACTATATTATACTACGTCCCACAACGAGCTTTTCCCTTGAGGAAAGCATTTTTGATATCAATGAGACCTACGCTATATATATATATATTATATATATATAGATAGATATATAGATAATATAATATATGATAGAGATAGTAGTATATAGATAGAGATTATATAGATGATATATTATATATCTCTATATATATATATATATATAGATATATATTATATATATATATATCTATATTATATATATATCTATATATATATTTAATTAGGGCACTGAAGTGGACGTTGCATTTAGAAAAAAATGTCATGTATCTTCTTGGTATGAGTAAAAAATATTCGTTTGGATAAAGATCATGTTATATAAACGGGATGTAGGGTGGAATTACTACGCCTAAAATGTCCAGTTTGTTCCTGAAAATCCTTTCACTAGATTATTGTACGTTTGCAATCTGTAGGAATCACGCCACTTGTCAGTGTTTGATTAAACAAGTATGTGAGTGGTTTGTATAGCAAGTTCGCACTTTGCTGCAATATAAGCGTGGTTATTCCGTCGGCCCGGGAGACTTTTCGGTTTTTACATTGAATAATACTTGAAGGAGGCGTTTCGATATGACATTTATTTCCATCAGGGCAACTATGGTTGAAATGCTTTGATTTGGAATGTAAATTGCGTGTTCTATCGAGCCACATGTATCACCAGCCGGGCAATTAGCGGTAAGAACAAAGTAAGTGCAATTTGATTCTTAAATACTACAGAACCCAATCTGGTGTACGTTCATTTCGTTTTGCAAGCATCGATAACAAAATTAACCCACTTGAACGTCGCTTTTTAAATCGACCTTGAAAGGAAGTGTTCATTTTAGTCGAACACAACACATTTTTGAATGCCCAGAAGAAGTTCCACCACTACTAACACTGTATGGATCTGAACTATTTATTTGAAAAGTAGTCAATGCATGTACACAATGTTCTAGTATCTGCAATTTAAGAAATCGTAATATTTCACTCACTCCTGAGATCCAAGCTCATATTTCCTGATTGTGTGGTTGATACGTCCTGATCAATTAACAAACTCACTCAGCCATTTCCATCAATATTTATTTCCAAAAACCAGCACATTTGGCGTCACCAATTCCAGCATTACAATCGACTGAATTGCGGAAATGATTTCGGTGCTGTACGATACAATATTATCTACGTGGTTTCGAATGTAAGACGGGTACGCGCCGAAAGAGGAAATAATCAAACGAATTAACTAACGGGTAGTTGTCCAAACAGCAAACTGGCCGATTTCCTTTATTTTGGCTGTCAATATGCATAAGAGTGTGTCAAGGTCGGTTGTGAGAAAGAGACCACATGCAGCGCATTTTGACCTTACCTTTCAATTATCCGCAAGAATTTTTGTATAATGTAACGTGTTTGAAAACAAAAGTCCTAATAATTATACATTCTTTGACCAATTAATCTTTGCAGGAGTATAAGTAATCCAGACCTGCTGGTTTACCTTTATTCGACACGAGAAACGAACACAAGGCAGATAGAAGGGCACCCAATAATACAAACCTCTTGCAGCTTGCTTAGGAGTATAGAATGATCAGCGCGATAAAACGCCTTTAATATGGCCAAATAACACACATGCACGCAACCACTCCCATCCACTGCCTGTGTCCAGTCGTTCATTGTCGCCAGTAGATTAGCCAAGTAAGAACGAGACTTCTGAAATCCATGTTGATCTCTGGACAAACAGTTTTGGGTTTCGAGATGACTCACAACATCTAGTGCCTATCCTCCCTGATGAGATTTGTGGCTTGATTCCACAGTTCGCGAAAGTTTACAAAGGTCGATTTTGTTTTGGCAACCCTATGAATAGTCCATGTTAGTTTTGACGTGAGCTCCTTGTTCACGAATGTTGACACTACAAGCGCTTTAGAATTAGCGAGGAAATCACTCAACTCCGATATGACCTTGAAGGATCATACCAACGTGAGTGTACAACAAATCATCAACGGTGTAGCAATTTGTCTAAATATGAACCACTTTTCATTTAATGGACAGCTATACAAGTAAAACGATGGCTTTGCGATGACTCACCCATTTCCCCAGTGCTGGCGAATATATACATGGAGCACTTCGAAGAGATAGCTTTGAGAAACGAAGCGTTAAAGCGTCGACGATACATTCGTCATCATAAAGCGAAACAAACTAGAAGCTTTTCATACTTATCTCAATAATTTGAATCTGAAAATCCAGGTCACAAAAGAAGCCGTGTCTACGGGAGGGACACTTCGGTTCTTCGACTGTCTCGCTCAAAAAGACAACGGCAAGATAAGAACAACGGTATATCGTAAGCCAATCGACACGGATGCCATTTTGAGATTGACATCTGCGCACCCTAAAATGGTATTTCAGTCCGTAGCAAAATCTCTATTCTACAAGGTTGACCGCCTCTGCAGCGATGATGCAGATAAGAGACGAGCTCATGAAGAAGTCAGTCGCCGACTTGCTAATCATGGTTACCCCAAGAGCTTAATTGAGCGCCAATTGAACCGAGTTAAACATCCGCAACCGAAGACGGAACAAGTTTGGCGAGATAGGGTATCTCTACCGTATGTCAAAAGCGCCTCCGAAGGAATAAGTCGTATCTTGAATAACGCAGATATTAGAGTAACATATAAGGGAGGTAGAACTCTCCGCTCCGTATTAATGCATCTCAAAGATAAGACTCCTTTAGGTTGTGCGACAAACTGCATCTACAAATGCAAGGGCTGCTCTGGTGTTTACATTGAGCAAACGTCTAGAGAACTTTGCACTAGGGTAAACAAACACAGGAAACGAGTGGGAAAACAACCCCGCAATCGCAGTGAATATCAATCACTGATTCGGGGTTCTGCCCTAGCTGAACACGTGCTAGACACTGGACAGAGCGTAGATCTTGATAACGTGGAAGTGATAAGACGGGGTGTGAAATCTTATAGGGAAAGACTTCACGCCGAGGCTGTTGAAATAACAAAGGCTGGGGCGAATGCGGTGAACAAGGTGGATGGGGCGGATATCTCAACAATCTGGCGTTCGGTTCTGCATCGGATAAGGATTAGCGAACATAACACCTAATGCGCACATGATTACGTAAGCAGCGTGTCAGCAGGCGCTGTTCACACCTGTACACTTAATAAACAATTTAGGGATGAACACAGTATTTAGGGTGGATGATCAATTGTCTTGATCTCCCCTGTCTAGCTTAGAGAACTTAGGATTGGTCAAGAAAATGCCATTTAAACCTGAACACTGTTCGTACCAACACCCTTGGTCCGACGAAGCTTCTGTGTTCAGAAGCGAAATGTTACCACAAAGTTGTTATAACCGATTCATTGCAAACTTTATTTTCATGATTATGGACTCCTGATCGGTCTCGAATATTTTCAAATTCCTAGCCCATGTCAAATTTTGATTTCTCAACCATTTTCTAGTGCAACTGCGAATTCTGAAATAGGGTTTTTCGCTCTTATATTTTGGAACATAGTTAGAATTTGAATGTATGACGTTAGTGATGTATTCTGTCAGGGTTGTGCAACGCGAGTCCATATCGCTGAAATTTATATTATGATCATCGAAAGCTCTCACTGTTTCCATCAAACCAATGTGATTCACTTTTCAATTTAGTTTTGTTTGTGTTACTATTCTACTGGCGTTTCACACGTATTGAAAGAGCTGATCAAGGTGGTCCCTTTGACCCAGCAAAGGGTGATACTGAACTTATTTAACGGCCGTGTCTCTAAGGTTAACACTAGGTCAAGGACAGAAGACTGTTGCAAATCTCGTTGTCGAGTATATTCGAAAACATGATTATACAGGGGGGTGTAATCGAACAGTTTGCGAAATTTGTAGTCTAGGGATTTGGGGTGGATGATCTAGTCGGTTATATAGTTGAGGCAGATTGAAGTCTCCCATAATCAACAATTGCGAACTGCGCTGTTTTCCAAAGAACTGCATTGCTTTCAAGAGATTTTCGCTGTGTGTATCCGATGATGATGGTGAACGGTAAACTAAATCAACGATACAACCATCTCCTGATACAAGCTTCAAGTTACACCATATACTGTTTTCCAGCTCGAGATCAGTGTCTGTAACTATCATGCAGTATAAACGTTCGTGTTAGTAAACAGCTATTATCGACAGCCGACAATAGCCATCTTTTTAGACTTCAAAGGAGCATTTGATTCAGTTGATCGAAATGCCCTGTTCAACACCTTGCTGTGCAAAGGCATTCCGCAAAAGTATGTCAACATACTACGTGCATTTTATGCTCATGTATCCGGATGCGTTAGGGTTTACAACGAACTCTCACCCAAATTCCACACCAAAAGTGGCGTCCGACAAGGATGCCCGATTTCTCCGTTTTTGTTCAATTTTGTAATTGATGCAATTATGGAATTATGCAACGAAGGTGCCCCAGCTTTCGGAGTTCACATAATGCCAGGCTTCAAGCTTCTCGACCTGGACTATGCTGATGATATAGTTCTGCTCTTCGACTCGTACACAGATGCACAGGCGATACTGAACATGCTATCTAGTATTATGCTCGCATTTGAATGCGTTTTGCACCCTCTAAGTGCAGTGTTCTGCTGCAGGACATCGACGTATCGAAAAACACTTTATTACTTGACAATCAGGCGCTTGAAATTGTAGATCGTTTTACGTATCTCGGTAGTTGTATCAATAATTCTGCATCGTTAGATGACGAGGTCTCAGCACGCATTTCTAAAGCGACCGTAGCATTCCGCAACCTAGGTCACCTCTGGCGTCAGAAAGGACTGTCTCTTTTACTCAAGGGTAGAGTCTATAAAGCGACATTCTAGGAGTTAGCTGTTGCAATCGCATAATTAATTGTTCGGTAGTAATGTTGATATAGAGAAGCAGATCAACTTGCATAGGTTGGGCCATGTTTTACGGATGCCGGACCACCGACTTCCGAAACAGATTCTTTTTTCGACGCCACATCCTGATTGGCATAAATCTCGGAGTAGCCAAACCGTCACATGGCATAGGCTGTTAAAAACCCTTACAAGTAACCTGTCTAAAGTCGGCGCAGCGCGTCTTCCAGGCTGGTGTCCCCCGTGATCAGATGTCGCAATGGTTAGTTACGCTTCATGATATGTCCCGAAACCGTGTTCAATGGCGGTCTTGCACTAAGCATCTTCTTGGAGTGTTTGCTTAACCTTGTATGTTGTCAAGCGGAGTGACGAGAAAAGCTTGTTATGATGCATGACAGTGAAAGCCGCAAGGAAGCTGCCGTGCTGATGTTGCTCTACTCTTTCACGAAACTTGTTTGAATGCATGTTCCATTCGAGGTGTAGGCACCTCTTCCCAATTTGTTTGTGCTTACTCTTCTATAGAAGCCGTAGCAATTTAAGTCCCACCCTTCCCCATCTTTTAGGATTTTACTTTTTCATGGTTGTGTGGCAGTTAAGCATTCGGTACGTGCTACCGGTGTAATGCTGTCTTTGATGATGATTATGATGATTCCACCCCCTGTTCTTAAGCGGTCTTTCGGAAACAGGGTCATGTTTTGTAATAGAGAGCTGGCGATCGCTCACGTGAGGTTGTAACCATGTCTCATTTAGTGCTATGACGTCGAGTAAGTGCTGATTACAGATAGCCTTCATTTCAGCTAGTTTGTTTACCAGGCATTGTGCCTTTGTATACAGGCAATTGATTGTGGTTTTCGTATAAAGTGATGGAGCTGAAAGCTAGTCTATTTGTCCGACCCTTTGAGAGTTGGGCATTGGTCGTTTTCCGGATTGCCACAGTCTCTTTCATTTCAAACGATCGTGCCATTAAATAAAGTATCATAAAAGACTGAGTTCTGACATACTTGTAGTATTTCGGTGGTTCTACTCCCAACGTCCGACTCACATCTTCTATTGTGATCACTCCTTTGTCCTGTGCATCGAAAAGCTTGAACCACGTCTGTTGATAAAATAAAAAGGTGCACATAAATCGATGAACTAGTTTGTTGCTTCAAGAATGTGAATCGCCTTCTACCGGTTGAACCAGTTCGGTCGTCTATTCACATTAAACAAAACGAATAGATGAGTAAAACTTTTTGTTGCTTTCATTCTTGTTCGATTATCTGCATGCTTGACCAAATCCTAAGTTACATTAGTAGGATTCAGGCATTTATGGTTAAAAATGTTAATACTTTACAGCACCACAGGATAAGGGTATGAATGAAAATGTTAAAAATACAATCGTATAAAAAGGAATAAAGAATATCAAATGGAAGGCTCACGAATGATATTATTTTGCATGTGTAAGTCCAATTTCGCTTTAAACACCGCCAGGCAAGGAGACTTCACCACAAGTTGGGGTAGAGAATTCCAAAGAAATATAGCACGTAAGGCGAAAATATGGCGCCGAGAATCAATATGGGAACTTAGGACGTAAAAGGATGAGGTATGACAGTGTTTAACTTTCCCATCTCACACATCGAACAAGTGTTTTAGTGGATGTCCTTCGGTAGAGACAATTCTATAGGTCAGAATAATAACGCGTCGTATCCTTCTTTGGGTAAAGTCACACAGACCCAGACGTCGTAATCTATCGGTGTACGGAACATTGCGAAGTCTAAATAATTAACTCACTAACTAAATCTACTCTTAAGAACACCACAGACCCTGGTCTTAAGTCCGACAGCGTGCACGACCAGTGGCAGTGGATGATAAACAAACTTAAATCTGCCGTTGAAATGCACTCTCATCTTGTTCCAAAGGTGCAAAAAAATGGATATACGTTTAAGCTGAGTAGCCGAACACGAAAATGGTTAACTTTGCGTAATGCTGCATGGCGGGCTCATCGACAAGATACCACTGTTGAGAGTTGGGAGACATTCCGGTTGCTGAGAAATAAGGTAAACAAACTTGTTGTTGAGGACAAACTGAATTATCAAAAACATTTACTCAACAAAATGGAATCAAACCCCAAAATTCTCTATCAGATCATAAATAACCGGTCTAGGGTGAAACCAGGGGTTGCTGCTTTAAAGACGCGTGATGGGACAACAACCACAGCATCGGAATCTGCCGAAGTTCTAGCCCATTTCTTCTCCACTGTCTTCAGCCCACGAAACACCGTTACCTGCCCCTTAACTCCCGTCACCTCACCTGAAAATGTTTTACAAGAACTAACTATTACCCCGGACAGTGTCCTCCGAACATTGCTAAATCTCAACACGAAAAAATCTCCCGGAGCTGACGAAATTACCCCGCTGATCCTCAAAAACTGTGCTTCTACTTTGTGTACGACCCTGACCTACTTGTTTAATCTCTCTTTAACCCAAAGTTTCGTTCCATGTGATTGGAAGAATGGCATCATTACCCCAATCTACAAAGGAGGAAACCGTTCCGAAGTATCCAACTATAGACCAGTAACACTACTACCGGTGATATCTAAAGTAATGGAGCGCCTCGTTGCAAACAGCGTCACAAAACATCTGGAAGACAATTGCTTGCTCGCAGTCGAACAACACGGCTTCAGAAAAAGACACTCTTGCCTTTCAAACCTTCTGCTCTCCCTCGATGACTGGACACAAGCTGTAGACAAAGGTCTCACCATACACGCGTGTTATCTTGATATGTCCAAAGCATTCGATCGTGTCAACCACAGTCTGTTACTACAAAAAATGGAGCAATGTGGCATCAAGGGTTCATTACTAGCCTGGTTTGAGGATTATCTCCGCGACCGTGTCATTCGAGTAAGGGTTGACGGTGCTTTATCACGACCCATTGCAGTAACGAGTGGGGTGCCGCAGGGATCAGTGCTTGGACCAATTCTTTTCCTGATCTATGTAAACGACTTACCGAAACTTGTTCGCAGCAAAATCTTGTTATTTGCGGATGACATCAAGCTGTGGACACAAGTACGCACAACTGAAGATTGCAGACAGCTTCAGCTGGACCTTGATGCCTTACAGAACTGGTCAGTTAGAAATGAACTACCTTTCAATTTCAGCAAATGCAAGGTATTGACTGTTGGAAGATATTTTGAGTTCTCTTACACCCTTGGTTCCCATATTCTTGAAAGCACTGACAAGGAGAAGGACTTGGGTGTGTGGGTGAGCAGCACGTTGAAACCGTCGCATAACGCCACAGCTGTCTATGAAAAGACGTCGCGAGTACTGCTTCTTCTTAAACGCGTGTTCGGGAGTTTCACGAAGCAAACTGTTCATCGAATAATTAATACGTACTTGAGGCCAACCATGGAGTATGCGGTTCAGGCTTGGTCACCCTGGCTACAGAAGGACATCAGCCTCTTGCAGAGAATATATCATCGGACCACCAAGCTCGTACGTGGTTTAAAACATAAACAATACGAAGATCGGATTACAAGCCTCAATCTCTTCGACTCTCGCTACCGCCGTCTTAGAGGCGACTTGATTCTTATGTTCAATATACTGCATACCCACAACCATCCCCTGAATCAACTATTCACACGACTACCACCACGAACAAGCCGGAGTCATAACTATACAGTACTTATTCCCGACTCGAGGCTGAACTGTCGAAGGTATTTTTATTCTGTACGTGTATGTTTTACTTGGAACTCCCTACCCCGTAACGTTGCACATTCACCCAACTTGGATATATTCAAATCGAACTTGGACAACTTCATGTCGACCAATCCAAACATTGAAATAATATATTCTGCATCATAAAGCTTTGAACCAATGCATCCAAGTAAACTATACATATTTACCCTATCAAACCGGTTGAAAACAATTTCTGCCCTATGTATTTTTACGTGATTCCTGAACTAATCAGTAGGCAATCAAACCCCGTTTTACTACCTATGTTATTTGTAATTCGCATATTATTCTGTGGTTTTTGTAAAGCTATGTGCTTTTTAGACCATTAAATTGAATTGAATTGAATTAACTTTGTTTCTCTGTGATAGATTTTATAAAAGAGAGCAATATCTTAACGAAGAGAAGGAGCCCAGACCTCTACTGCATACTCCATGGTTGGGTGAAGCTAGACGTTCATTATCCTTGTTTAACTTACCAGCGAGAATCTTCCAAATACTCTTCGAAAGATACCTAACAATCTTTTGGCCTGTCGATATATATTCTGGCAGTGCACCGTGCTCTTCAAGTTTCCACTAATCCATACTCCAAGAAAGTTTTCCCACGAGCTCCAAGTCAAGTTTTCAGTTCCCAATCAATATGTCCAACGAACATTCTTGCCAAGGAGGAGCATCTTACTTTTCCGTATGTTGAATGCCTTAGCATTCAAGGTCGTCCAATTTATCACGTTATCCTAATCCATTTGCAGTTTCTCACAAACAACTGCAGAACTGATTCGCGTCCAAATTTACATATCATCCGCGAACAGGAAGGTTTTGAATGATATGAGGGTTGTAAATCGTTTATGTATAATAGAAAGAGGAGCTGGTCCAGCACGCATCCTTGTTTGAAAGAGGGTGTTACTGACACAAAGACTAAACTGTGTATAATTCTAAAAGGCGTTGTCCATTTTCATTTGTTTTACCTACACCGAACCTCCCGATACAGTTTTGCCAAGACTCGTAATCTGCACCAACTCTGGCATTGAAATCACCCAATACCACTACACAGATTTTCTGTGGCACGTTTTTCAGGACGGCTGTAAGGTTATGATAAAAAGCGTCTTTTTCAGCAGGCGTCGCAGAGAGCGTCGGTGCATAAACGTTTACCAACGTAATGGTACCAGTAATGCACTTCAGATTTGGAGTCCAAATCCGTTCGCTCCCGCTGCCGCTCGGTTCTGTTGCTTTTAGTAGGTCGTTTCGAACGACAAACCCAACTCCATGCAGTCGAGGCTCATCGGAACCCCTTCCTTTCCAAAAAATGTGTAATCTCTTTCTGTTAGTATACCAGTGTCTGGTAATCGCGTCTCTTGCAGAGCAGCCACGTCGACATTCAGTCTCTTTAGCTCATTGTTGATCACAGCAGATTTTCTTACGCCTCTGATATTCGAGACGTCGTCATGAAATCCAGGAAGCATGGACCGGACGTTTCATGTTCCCAGTTTCAGAAATGACTTTTGATTTTTAGTAGTACACATCACTGATAGTACTCGTATGCAAAATGCATTTAACTTGAGCCAGGATTACGGGTGTAAATTGCGATAACGTGAAACGCAATGAGAACAATCTACCAATAACAATCAAGGTTAAACTCCAGATCGATACTCATAAGGACACAGGTTCACGTGAGATAGAACAGCAGTTAAACTGGACGGTCCGGATATATGGGCCAATGAGAACACGCCAACAACGAGGACATGCAATAATTCCAGCCAATCGTAGTAGATGAGATCGCAAAACAGCAGATAAACTTGAATGATTCAAGTGAAAGCGCATGCGGATCCTGATCTTACTGTCCCTACCTGATGAGTGCAAACAGCACGAAACCGGTCGTGGGGTGTGAATGACGGAAAAGCATGCAAATGAATATTTTGTTGAATGATTCCCATTGTCAAGTTGCTTCCAAAGAAGTTTCGCTGATGATGTCATCTAGCTTGATGTCAAAACGTCCGCAGCCAGCCATACCAGCTCGGAGAACAACTATGACCTATAAGCCAGACAGCTGTCAATCGAGAGTCACAGGCTTCCAATACGAAATTTCAAAAAATCAGATGAGCTTATAACGGATGTGGCGTACCACCCAGTGAGTCACCTACTTTAAAGTGGGTCAAGCCTTTCAACTATTAGTCACATACTCACATGCGACGTACCACATTTACACCAGAACAATCGTCAGAACTTATGCTCAACTGGAGTCTGTAATCTGTGGAACTGTTTATTATCAGAAAGTATGGATTCACTGGAAAAACCGATTGTTCAACAGACCTGGGAGCATTCATGTCGAGTAAGCCTGTGATTTACTTGATTTAATCTTGAGTATTTCGAGTGTTGTGTATGAATGTAGCCACAACGCACCAAAAGAGTCTGTTTTTGTGATTCTCATTAACCAGTTCAATGTTAGTTCAAATCTTTCGCTACACACTCAGGATAATCCTCTAGTCATCCCAGGTCTTCTTACTTTTCTTTTTATTATAATTCCATTCCAGATTGTTTATTAAGGTCATCAATTAACTCGCTGTGTGGTCTATCTAACCCCATTTTCTTATCTTGATGTATTGTTCGATCTAAGTTTTGTTGGTCCCCTTCTATATTGCAGTGTTCGACGCGAGCATTTGTTGACATTATTTAATTAGGTGGTGATGGTGTTGGCTACCTTTCCTCTCGCTGGCACATAATTGAAGAAAATGGCGTTAAAAGTATAGATCTCTTCATTGAAGAAGAATTTTTAAAGCAGCCGATTCTGCGCTAGTTCATTATTCTGACTTTCTCTTCATCGATACAGTTGTGCGTGTCCAAAAACTCGCTGTTCGTTTGCGAGGTTACGACAACATTTTGGTTGCTTTGTGATAAAGCTTCACGAGCAGCGCAACGAAAGTTTACTTCATGATGTACAAAGTCAGACATTGCCCAAGGCTTATGCATACATGTATTAGCCACTTTTTTAATGATATGCAAGCAAGCATAATACATTGGAGGCCCACTTTTTAACTTCCTCACACTGTCGATTAATTTCGCACTAGCGCGCATTCATACAACTTCATACTTCTTAAATTTTAGCCGTTAATGTTTGAGATAATTGGAAGGGTTTGCCGAACTGTGTAATTTTGAAATAGCCGAGAGTAAAATTTAAATTGACTTTCATCGCAAAATTAAGCAAAGCTAATCATCATTCAGATACATGCATAGTACCGAAAGATTTAAAGTCCGGCGTGATTACACCTATCTCCAAAGGAGGCTGTCGATCAGACGCTGCACTTTTGCCCCTTATTTGTAAGGTCATGGAACGTATAGTCTCGGCAAGAATGGTTGCACACTTTGAATTGCGTAATTTGATTTCGATCTCACCGCTCTTGTCTAACGAATCTTCCCATAGCGTTAGACGACTGGACGAAGGAGTTGGATAGAAGTTCTTGCATTCACGTCTGTTATTTAGACATTTCTAAGGCTTTTAACAGAGTCAATCACCATTTGCTTCTTCAAAAACCGATACGCTCAGGGATATGTTAGCCAATCCTCTCGTGGTTGTGCAACTACCGGTCAGATCGCCACGCCCGAGTTAAAGTAAACGGAGTGCTATATCAAATTTTCAAAACCACCAGTGGAGTCCCAAAGGATCCGTGCTAGGCCAGCTCCTCTTCCTAATATACATAAACGATTTACCCCTCGTCATATCATCCAAAATAGCAGGTTGAACTGCCGCAAATATGCATTTTCCGTTCGAAATGTGCAATTGTGGAACAGTTTACCTACTCACATGGTACAGTCTGGAACCATTGAAGATTCCAAGAAATCACTAGATGTCCACATGGACAATTATGGTTTTGACGTTCGACAATAATCTCTAACAATATTTTGATATTTTTACCATCCGAAGTGATGTACATTTTTGTGGGTCTTGTAAAGCATAGCTTTTTACCCGCATATAATCTATGAATAAATCTATGAATGAATGAATGAATGAATGAATGAATGAATGAATGAATGAATGAATGAATGAATGAATGAATGAATGAATGAATGAATGAATGAATGAATAAAATCGTCCTGTTCGTGGATGATATGAAAATTTGGTCGCAAATCAGTTCTGCATATGATAGTGAGAAACTGCAAATGATTTTGGACAACGTGCCGAATTGGGGGTCATGATTGGCATGACATTGAAAATAGGGAAATGTACGATGCTCCAGCTTGGCAAGAATGTTCCTTGGACATACCGATTGGGAACTGAAAACCTAGCACGGAGCTCGTTAGAAAAATATCTTAGAGTGTGGATTGTTAGGTATCTTTCTTGGAATATTTGAAAGATTCTCGCTGGTAACGTTACCAAGGATAATGAACGTCTACCTTCGCCCTATGATGGAGTATGCGGTAGAGGTCTGTGCTCCTTGGCTGGGAAAAGATATTGCTCTCTTTGATACAATCTATCACAGAGCAACAAAGTTAGTGATGGGTCTTCGCAAGGTTACGTACAGCGAAAGATTCCGACGTCTTCGTCTATGTGATTTTATCCAAAGGAGGATACGACGCGATATTATTCTGACTTCAAGAATCGTGTCTACAGAAGGACATCCACTAAAACACTTGCTTGATCTGTGGGATAGGAAATTGACACGCGGACATGCTTTATCCCTTTACGTCCCAAGTTCCCGTATTGATTTTTGGTGCCATTTTTTCGCCATACGTGCTATATTTTGAATTCCCTACCCCAAAATGTTGTGGACTGTACTTGCCTGGCGGTATGTAAAGCGAAATTGGACTTACATGTGCAATAGAATATCATTCGTGAGCCTTACATTCGATATTCTCTATTTTTCACATTTTCATTCATGCCGTAATCCTGTGGTGTTGTAAAGTATTAACTTTTTTAACCATAAATCCTTGAGGCGAAATGTGGCAGTTCATTGATGTATGCATAGTGCAGTATCGTAATGACTACGTCCAGTCACCTGCAGTCGATAAGTTTCGATTTTTTTCGCTAGACATGAGTATAATTTAACCATATTCCATCTGAACGTATGCTACTGTTCTCAACATGTCTTATAGTGCTGTTATACAGGAAAACTTCCTTTCCTTTGTTAGCCACTGAGAGGTTGGTCACGCCGTGGTAATTAGTTGGTCAGAACAGCTGCTGTCTCCTTAAACATGTGTAAGAGATACACTTCACCATTTTGCACACCGACAATCATCCCATCAAACATTTACTTATACCTTACTCGGAAACGCTGACATTCAAACGCTTTAAGCATTTCACATTCTCGACTGGAATTTTTATCGGTCCGAATTTCACCCGAACAAATCATGTGCTCGGAATCAATCGAGGGTTTGCTTCAAAGCTCAATGGTGCACATGCCGAACCATATTGATTCCTGAACGTTTTTAGATATTTTTTTAATCTGAATACCTCGTCACCTTTTGTTTTCTGTTAAGCTTATTGCTTTTTCTACCATAAACATTCCTGAGTTCTGAGTTAATTTAGTACGATTTTTGTGTTTAATAAGTGTTTGTCTGAATCACATAATGGGTCTCATCGTTACGGTTCATATAGTAGAGGCTTAACGCGAACGAGCGAAGAGTGTCAATCATGAGCTTTCGGATGATATGCAGATAACCAACCTCCAATACAAGACAAAAGCAGGAAGCACCCGATATTTCCGACGACCGTAATCGTGTATTCGCAAAATTCCAGGTTTCGGATTAATTGTACGAGAACGGGTCGAGTGGCAGTGGCCCCGGAAGTAGAAGTGGATGGACATTAACTGGTTTTGAACGATATCGAATTCGGTAAGAAGAGAGAAAGATGATGAGGTTTTCCTATCTAAGATAGGTGTGTATTTTGCCCCTGGTCGTATGTGTAATAAACGCATTAAACAGTTGGTGTTCTCTTGTGTAGTGGGTTTGCTGGGTGTTGGAGAGGTTGAGAAAAATCAATAAGTGAGTGTGAAACTCAAGAAAAGGGAGGTGGGTAACGTAGGATCGAACGTCCACGAAGCCTGTGCACACAACTTTACGACAGAAACTAAAATTAAAAGTCGATTGACCTGACGCAAGTAACACACCCCCTCCTCTAAAACATGACTTCAGAATGGTCGACAATGTTTTCTACACCTGGGGATTTGTTGACATTCGGCTTGACTAAATGCTAGCGCACTATCGCAATACTCTCGGCAATATCACCTTTGCTTTATTTGTCGATTGTCTTTTAAAGATGACGCTACTGAAGTTATTTTCAATTCTTAGCAGGCATTTTATCCCGTAGGACCGGTACCTAGCTCTAGATGTTATGCTTTCACACAGTTCTAAGTCGCGACCCGCGTTTGGATTAATTTTGAACTCCGATAGTTTTGGATATAACTTTCATAGTTTTCATCCGATCGGTTTGATTTTTGGATATCTATTTGTAAGTTTGCTACGACGGATCTACTCATACAAGAAGTATCCATCTACTCAACTACTACTATACATCTTCCTTGTGTGCATCATCCGTGGATTTTCTGCAATTCGTTCGTTTATTTGAATCACTTTGGGGTTTCTGCTATTAGATCAACTCATCGGTTTTACCACTGTCGGGAACTACTCGGAGAAATACTCAACGTGAAATCAATTTCACGCCAATATTCTCACCGGGAGGCTGACAAATTCGCGGCTAAAACGGGTGATGAAATATTCCTACAAATCGTCATATTCCGTCAACTCCACACAATACCACACAATACCACACAAACCAACGCCAGCAGTATCGATTTTTGTGCTCTGATTTGTACTTTTAGTTGGCCCCGTTAACACGAAACAATCCGATGTTCGCGAAACATGCGTCGTCTGCAAGAAAGTCGTCAGCGGTAAGGTCAAATCTGTCACGTGTCGCAACTGTTCCCACGCGTGTCACGCAAAATGTGACAAATCATTGACCGCGTAAGCGATATCGATCCTGAATGATGAAAATATGCCTGGTGTATGCTACGTGTGCAAAAGTTGTCGAACCAAACAAAACAGATTTAGCTGCTTGACCAAGTGTCCAGCAAAGTAACCTGGATGATCGGATGCTGAGCTTAGAGCTATTCATACAAACGTTGAAGGCATCGGTAGAGACTCTGGTCACCGTTCAGAATTCTCAGTTTACCCTAATAGGTTTCGATAAATCGGAAACCACTGACGGTAATACCGGTCAGATAAAAGCTGTATCTTCGTAGATCATTCAACACGAAGGTTTAGCTGTTGCAAATATGCCGGATAGTCTTGAAAAGCGTTCTTTTCATCAAGACGCCTGTCTGAACAAAAGTCCCTGGTCCGCAAAAAGTTACGGATCCAAAGCCACCTGTTCATCTGAAGGTTCAGCGAAAACCTTCAGGTTCAATACCAAAAGTCACGGTGCAAAATACTCCTAAAGTTGACACGATAGGTATTCGATCTAAGGTAGTTGATACGTCCCACAACCAGCATAATCGACAGGCACGCAATATACATTCGCTCCATGGACTACGCGTCATTTGCACCAAAGTAAATGAAACGAATGCCACCTTACTAGGGGCCAGGCTAAATCACGACAAAGAAGAATGGAGAAGGTTGTGCAGCAGCATGCTCTTAAAGCCAGTTGAACCACTATCATTGATACGACTGAACCGTAAACCTACTTCATCCTATGGTTGCTGTTAAGCTTTTTAGACCATTAAAAACCTTGAATTACCTTGAATCAAATCTGGACCAGCCAAGACTGTTTAAAATCTCGGTCAACTCTGAAAGGCATCTAGAAACATCTTACTCTCCGCTTTTCTCCCGCGTAGGGAACGTTCGGAGACCACTACAAGGATCGTCGCTGACGTGCACTGGTGGTAAAGGGCCCGAAATGCTCAGCAACAAGCCCAAACAAAGAAGAGGGATGATCGAAGTTTAATCCTTTTGGGAGCCCCAGAAGTTGATAAAGCAATTGATAAACAGTGCAGCGCAAACACTATCAGGAGACGAGTGCCACCTTACTAGGGGACAGGCTGAAGCACGATAAAGAAGAATGGAAAAGGTTGTGCAACAACATGGACTTGGAGCCAGTTGAACCACTATCATTGATACGACTAAGTCGTAAACCTACTTCTTCAAATCTGGACCAGCCAAGATTGCTTAGAATCACGGTTCGCTCTGAAAGGGATCTTGAAAACATCTTACTATCCGCTTTTCTCCTGCGTAAGGAGCTTTCAGAGACCACTGCAAGGATCTTTGCTGATGTGCCCTGGTGGGAAAGGGCCCGAAAGGACCAGCAACAAAACCAAACGAAACAGAGGGATGATCGAAGTATAATCCTTTTGGGAGTTCCAGAAGCTGATGAAGCAACTGATAAAGCGGTGCAGCGCAAACACGATCAGTTACAATGGAGATTCCTCAGTGATATGCTTGGTTTGCATGATGTAGCTGTGACGGACACGTTCCGCATCCCAAATCTACGAATTATAAGGGCATCGGTCCTAAGCCCCTTAAAATAACGTTCTTGCGTAATGATATGTTGAACACGGTCAAAACTCGTTGGGAAAATGGCCGCAGAATAATCCCGCGAGAAATTAGACTAGGTGCATCGAAACACCATATTGGAAAGATAGATGCACCACTAAGTTCAATAGAAACACTACCAAGTCAATCAGTTGTTGACGTGTCAGAAACAATTTCAGCCGATACGATAGATCACTGTGTTCCAACAGTACAACCCCAAAACGATCAAGCATCCCTGCAAGCAAAAAACCTTCAGTTGCCGACTCTGGAGGCGTCGGCCTAACATATATTCTGCACTCCACTAGCCTCCTTCCCCACACCCCATCCTTGTTAAGAAAAACAACTATGAAATGCATCTACACCAACGCACAATGTCTCGGAAACAAAATCGGTGAACTGCGTGCAGTTTTTTGAGATGTTCACCAGACATCATCGCCGTAACGGAAACGTGGCTGCAGACTCAGCAAACAAATAGTGAACTTGAATTACCAGGAATGTCACTTATTCGTCATGACCGTGAAACCAGAGGAGGAGTAGCTTTGTATTATAGCCAAAACCTTCTGGGCCGTGAAATTACGGATCCAGACATCGTGTTACTGGATACACTCTGGTGCTCAATCCGACTAGCTAACGGTGAAGACTGTGTTTTGGGAGTAGTATATCGCCCACCGTCTGCACAGGAAACTTACAATCTGGCCCTACTGGATAAAATTCGCATGGTTACTTCCAGATACACTTGTGGATTTTTGATTATGGGTGACTTCAATTTACCGAATCTGCAGAGCAGCACCATTTACCCAGAACACTCCCTCGAGCGCGCATTCAGTGAGTTGTTTGACGATATTCCTCTTTATAACCACATTACATGTAATACCCGATACCGCGGAAACGATTTACCCTCACTCTTAGATCTCGTTCTGACAAGCAATGAACATGACATTGATAACGTTGCTTACGAAAGTCCACTGGGACTAAGTGATCACGTCGTCATCCAGTTTGACTATCTGTTTGAAGCTGTAAGAACAAATGATGCCCGTAAAAGAGTTAGGCGGATCAACACTATGGCGTTGAGTGATGCTCTGAAAAACACGTTTAACTGCCAACCGGAAACCAGCAACGTACATGACTTTTGGATATGGCTAATATCTAATCTCGAAAGTTCAATCGAAGTGATCTCCGAATTTGTCCTCAGGAACTCAAGAAAAAACTTTGAATTTAAATTAAGAAGCCGAACTCGTAAGTGGTTAACGGTACGAAACATTGCTTGGCGACACCATCGGCAAAACCCATCATCCGAGACCTGGGAAACATTCCGTTTACTGCGGAACAAATTAAACAAATTTGTCATCCAAGACAAGTTGTGCTTCCAAGAAGTGATATCAAGCATGATGGAGCGAAACCCCAAATACTATATCGTATGGTTAACGATCAAGCTAAGGTGAAACCTGGAGTAGCGTCCGTGAACACATCAGCTGGACCAACAACAACTGCAGCAGAAACTGCTGATGCTTTAGCCACGTTTTATTCATCGGTATTCAACCCGATACAACATGCAATAAACAGCCCAAATCCAACACTTTCGAACACGGTTGCCCTAAGTGAAATAAGTGTCACTGAGAAACGCGTCCTCCAAGGTTTATTTAATCTTAAAACCGGAAAGTCTCCTGGGGCCGACGGAATAACCCCGAAAATATTGAAGCAATTTGCGAGTTTGGTGTACAAACCACTCACTTATCTGTTCGAGCAAACACTGGCAAGTGGAGTGATTCTTACAGATTGGAAACGAGGAATAATTTCACCAATTTACAAAGGTGGAAATCGCTCCGATGTTTCCAACTACCGGCCCGTTACTCTGTTACCAGTGATTTCAAAATTACTTGAGCGACTCATTGTTGACGATCTAATGAAACACTTCGAGAATAATCAGTTGCTTTCGAGGAACCAGCATGGATTCAGACGAAATTTTTCCTGTTTGTCTAATTTACTGGTAACGCTAGATGATTGGACAAAATCGGTAGATAAAGGACAAGCAATACACGCGTGCTACTTAGATATATCAAAAGCATTCGATCGTGTTTACCATTCCCTACTACTGCAGAAGCTTGAAAGGCTTGGTATCACTGGAAAGTTGCTGAATTGGCTAAATGACTACCTAACAAATCGCACTAACCAGGTACGTGTTGATGGTGCATTATCCAAAACAATTGCAGCAACTAGCGGAGTTTCCCAAGGCTCAGTCCTTGGTCCGATCCTCTTTCTGGTTTATGTCAATGAAATACCGGAAATTGTTCGATGTAACATTTCGTTATTTGCGGACGACATAAAGATTTGGCGCAGCATTCTTAGTCCGGAAGACTGTCTGCTATTACAAAAGGATCTTGATACGCTTCACAGCTGGTCGTTGGAGAACAAACTGCCGTTTAACTTCAACAAATGCAGGATCATGAATGTGGTGAATCGAGTAGAGTTCACATATCACATAGGTTCGCATGCCCTTGAAAATTGCAGTGAAGAAAAAGATTTGGGTGTCTGGATATGCTCCAGTTTAAAAACATCACTTCAAACTAACAGTGCTTTTAAAAAAGCAACACGTGTTCTAAATCTACTCAAACGTGTATTTTGGAAATTTTCGCCCAAGATATTCCCAAGGATCATGAATACATACTTGAGACCAGTCATGGAATACGGTGTGCAGTCATGGTCTCCGTGGCTCAAGAGGGATGTGGGACTTATGCAGCGAATCTATCACCGCTCAACGAAACTAGTTCTCAGCATCCGAAACAAACCATATAAAGAAAGGATAGCTCAACTGAATCTGTTCGATTTTCCCTATCGACGAATCAAAGGAGACCTTATCTTACTTTACAAAACATTCCATACCCCGAACCATCCCTTACAGGATTTATTCACGCGAAGGGATACGAGGAATTATCGGACCCATGAATATGTGCTGGTCGTACCCCCCATTCCCGTCTCACTGTAATAGGTATTTTTAACTCTGTCCGTGTCCTGTTTACTTGTAACAGTTTTTCCTTCAACCGTTTGCTCACGCCACTGAACTTGCCTGACTTTAAAACGAATTAACGAATTTTT
>JACCGJ010007211.1:0-74038 GCA_013407085.1 Atriophallophorus winterbourni
TTTTTGCATCCTACGAAAAGCTCCGATGCTGTTGTCATGATGGATGATTTAAATGTCAGACAAGGTCACTTTCTTACGAATGCATACACGGTAACGATGTCATTAGCAATCATCACCTTACAACGTTCCTAATAACTGCTTTACACTGATTCAACGAGCTTCACACTTGTTCTCCGATATTATCTTCCCAACGAGATGTGTTTGTGTACGTATCGTCTTTTCAGCATTTCTTCCGAATTCCATCGATCTGAATTCGTTCCTTATCAGCTTGTTATCACTAGTTTATTTATCATAGTGGACATTTTGCTGAAACCTATCTTGTATACTTCAGCTCCTTTGTTATAATCATGTCCACCCATCTCGGCTTGGCCGGTGTCAGTAACATTACCAACAGAACGGATCCTGTCAGCCTCCGTTCACGTGTCTTTGTTGGCAACTTGAATACGGTCCACATGACCAAAGCTGAACTGGAATCGATTTTTGCCAAATATGGAGCCGTTATCGGTATATCGGTTCACAAGGGCTACGCATTTGTGCAGTATGCCAACGAGACATGCGCTCGTGCTGCCGTGAATGGGGAAGATTCGAAGCTGTATTACGGCATGGCTTTAGGTGAGGACTACGTCTTTGCTTATCTGTGCATTCAAATCGTTGTCAGCATCCATTGGGGACACGCTATTTATATTTACTGGAGTACCGGATTTGCACTATTTGTGGCGTTGTTTTGTTGTTGTTGGTTTCGTGCCACTGATATATAATCGTGTAGTACTGTGCAGCCAACACTGTTCTAATTTGAGTTGCCACCGGTAGTGAGCTGCATGTAGAAACGCACCTGACTCGGACTCCCATTTTGTTTCCCATATCTGTCTAAGCCTGAGCAACCTGACAATATCTAAACCTGTGTGCAGTTTTTGAATGCGCGGCACTTTGACTTACACGGATGTGCAATCATGCAGCATTTCTAAGCTGTGCGGCTAACATCGTGCTAAATCGATTGGCCAACGATAGTGAGCTGCATGCTAAAACGCGCTGTATTCCTACTACCATTTCTATTCCTCCCTCATATCTGTTTTGGCCCGGGAAACCTGACAATATCTCCGCCCAATTGCAGTCTCTGACTGTGGAGCACTGCCTGGATCAGGCTGGTGCTTTCATCACTTTGCCTGTATCAAGCTTGTGATTTAAGGAGGTTGAAAACATCTTTAATATAATACGCTGGCCAGTCTTTTATTGATGTGGGATTATCTGGCATGTTATATTGCTATCTACAGCGTAGCTGTGTCAGCGATCCCTCATCCCGTTGGCCTCAAGATATTTCTCCCAAAAGATTTTATTTGTTGCTATATCTTAGTAAAGTTTTTATCATTAATTAACAATAACACTCGATCTTTTTATCCTATCGTATTGAGTACGGATGTGCAATCGTGCACTAGTTCGTATGACCCATTTTAAACCGTGGGGCATTGATTTTCCACCGGTACTGATGGTATGAAACTCCGCCAACTGCCGGTCCCAAGCCCGGGTGAAAAGGAGGAGGGTTGGGCGTGGGGCTAGCAACCCCACCCCGTAAAAGAAAACGCTGCTACAGAAACTGCAACAACAAAAACTGCACAAAAGCTGCCTGGACGGGAGGACTCCTCTTCAGTGGGGCTCATGACGCGTGCTGGTGAAAGCCTTCGGGAAGCCAACTCGCCGATAAGTCTTCTCACGACCAAGGCAAAGACCAGGATGGGACGACCCAAGCAGTCGTGGAGAAGATCAGTCGTGAGTGAAGCGAAGGATGCCGGAATGACATGGACTCAGCTGAGGATAGCAGCCCAGGACAGAGTTCGCTGGCGTGGCGTTGTTGCAGCCCTATGCACCAACAGGAGTTCACAGGAATAAGTCAAGTCAAGTCACTGATGGTATGATAATATGGTATGAAAACAACAGCCTAATTCAGGCTGAGATACTGTCAGGTTTCCCAGGCCTAGACAGATATCACAAAAGAAATAGAATGAAAATTGAAATGGTAGTGAGACTCCATCGTGTTTCAGCTTGCATCTCACTACCGGTGGCCAATCAATTTATCACTATGTTAGCCGCATAGCATAGAAAAACTGCACAGTTGCACATCTGTGCTGAGCTTCATGCGGTAACACGCTGGGATACGGCTATTTTCCCTCCTATATCTGTTGTGCCCTATGCAACTTGACAATATCTTAGCCCATGTGCAGTCTGTGACTGTGTGGCACGTTGCCTAGATCAGGCTTGGCATTTCTTACATACACCCATCGTATTGTATATGAAAGGATATGCCTAGTCTCATACAAAATGTGATTGATTTTACGAGGTTGTTGCTACACATTCTACGTTACTAAGCAACGTGACATGTAGATTTCATTTACGCTCCTTTTTTCAGATGTGACCATCGCCTCCGAGCCGAAGAATCGCAAACGCGGTCGCCCCAACAGATCCACAAATCTCTCACACACATCTAATCTCTTGAATTGGTAATTTTCCCGTTTTCCGTGTTTTGATTTTTCGCTTTGCCCGCGTGGCTTTATTTTGAAAACAAACGGTGTTGGTTTTTGCTCACAACTACGAACAAAACGTTTAAGATGACCATTTTATTGTCTCCCGGCAATGCTTGTCACGTGGGCACACTGTTGTGACTATTCCATCAGCTAGTGCTGTTCGTGATTTTGATTCGTACATGCTGTTGCTTGCATTCTACTCTCTCTCCCCCATTTTGAGGCGCCTAGTGAAATATTTTTTTCTCATTTTGAATTTTGCCGTGGTCTTCCTCGGTACTTCGGTACTCACCACACGTGATTTTGCTTTTCTTCCCTCCACACACTCACTTCAGCTCAGCTATTCCCGATTTGACCCTGCAAGCGCAGGCCGCGCTGACAAACTTAGGTAACTCACAAGTGTTGAGCTCTTTTCAACAACTCGGTCTAGAAAGTCTGATTGGACAACCGAATATTGCACAACTCGCGGCCGCAGCCAATTCGGTCCTGACTAGTGCCACTGGTGGCCCATACGGCGCTTTGAATCTGTTCACCAACTCCACGATTCAGAGCAACGTCGTTCCACGTTTCAAACAGACACGTGTTTCAAACTCGCAACACTCCTCGGTTTCATCGATTCATCAGCTTTCTTCGTCCGCCAAACGCACCCGTCTGGATGCGATGAACAATATGCATGCGGGTTCGTCACAGCTGCCGAGTGGTGCCCGTTGTCAAAACCTGGTCTCACTCGTCTCACCAGAGACTAGTCTCGCCAAGTCGAATCAACAAAAGCAAGCATCTAGTCCAGGTCGGCGACCCATTTCGGATCCGTCAGAACGCCCCGTTGATGCCGCGCGTGTTGCTCGAGGTGATACGAGGGCACGACAAAAGGAAACCGCAATTGTGACTAGCAAAGTACCTACGGGACTGGCACAGGCCCAGGAAAAATCCTCTTCGCTATCGTTGAAGTCTGTGGATTCAACAAACGGATCATTTTCTGGCTCGTGTAAGTTTGTTTGGTATTTTCAGACAAGCCACTGTTGCCCATTGCTCGTGTCACAGCCTTCTCTGGGCCTATCTCGGTTGTTTTTGTTCACCTTATTCGCTTCTATATGCTATATACTTGATCTCCAAGAGTATTAAACATTCATTACTTACTTTTACTTTACTTTTGTGCGACTATCTTCTAATGGAGGATGAGTCGGCTTCGATGAAGATTCTTGGGAATTTGGGTACAAAGCGGCGTCCCCAGCACCACTCGGCGTTTGTTCGAGGCAGCTTCTCTAGCCTTTGCACAACCAAGTGCGACCTGCAAGGCAGCATGGGTTGCCAGAAAGAGGTGGTGTGCATCAACTAACCGTCTGCCAGACTCTGTTTAAGTTATTTCTCCGGGGTTTTCTCCCGAAGCCTTTTCCGCGATCCGGTATCCCGCAAGGCAGCGGAGGTTTAAAATTAAACATTCATTGTACAATTTTATTATTTTGGAAAGCAGCGTAGGTGCATTCCGAATAAATTTCGTTCACTTGTCTTTCGAAAGGACACCGCATGTTTGGAATGTTTTAATTTTTGCCGCAACTGGATTCGTTCGTTCACTTTATCCAGCATGTATTGCTGACCTCTTTAAAAGTGAGTATCCAAATGTAGTTGAATGATTGTCTGTATGAATAAATGAATATCTGTACGCAGGGAGCATCGGCCCGTAAACGTTAATCAATATAATGGCACCAGTACGGCACCTACACACGTGATATGACGGTAAGCATTTTAACCCGAACCGTTTGAGAGCACTAACTAAGGTGTCGAATGTGCTAATTCGGGACTGACGATGCAGCCACCGTCGCTTACTCGCAATCAGCATGAAAAAGACTTTGATCAAGGCACTGTATCACCTTGCAATGAGCTCAAGCGATCAGGAGAATAGTGAGAATACAAAGGCCTTGGATGAAGGCTTTATCGAACTTGGAACAAGAGATCAGGCTGAAAAACAAAGAAAGAGTTCAGTGGGGTACAATAACATGTACAAACAAACATACTACACACCTCCCGACATCACCATTGTTGTGATGTGAAAGCACAAGCCTGATCCAGGCAAAGTGCCGCACAGTCAGAGACTGCACGTGGGCTAAGATACTGTCAGGTTGCCCGGGCCTAGACATATATGAGGGGAAATAGAAATGGTAGTGAGACTCCAGCGTGTTTCAGCATGCAGCTCACTACCGTTGGCCAATCAATTTAGCGCGATGTTAGCCGCACAGCATAGAAATACTGCACGATTGCACATCCAACATCACCTGTCAGCTTGAACCACATCATTTCAAATATCTTGGTTTACCCATTTCGGATAACATCTCACTAGACAAGGAGATTGATAACCGCATTGTGTAATGTATAGATTGTAGAGAACCCAACAGCCATAACGATATACGACAGATTTGCAGAGCAGTCCACCAATTTTCCCGTTTGAACTCTCGTGTCTGGAGTAACCGCAAGTTGACAGCGATGACAAAGATCGTAGTGTACAGCGCGTGCGTACTAAACGCTTTATTGTAGGGCAGTGAAGCCTGGACGACCGAAGCAAGATAAGAACGGAGGCTAAATACTTTCCATTCACAAATCATCCGCCGTATCTATTACCTATCGTGGATGGAAAGAAGTTATGAATACTGAAGTATTTTCTAAAGCTGGAACTGTCTTTTGAGACATAGAGTGCCCGGGAATTATTTATGAATATTTAAAGCATTATATTGCCAAACCTTGGGTAGGGTTTGAGCGCACGCCCTACCTCGCCGTTCCTGTTTAACTAGAATCTCGCAGTTTCATTGGCTTGTTTTATAAATTATGTGCGGTCGATTGCAACAGTAACTTGGTCGGTTTCGTTGAGTTAATGGAGAATAGCATGACGTAGCGTTTTGGGATTTCGACGTAAGAGATTCCTCTGAGCACCGCTTGGTGTTTTGCTCGTGTGATACTCTCTAAAGTGTGTACACGTCGGTCTAACCAATAGCAGTAGAGTGGACTACAAGAGTCTGCTTTGTATCACCCATTTGCCCACAAGACTTCGCACCAGATCGTTTCTCACATTGATTGAAAATACCCGCGGTAGTTCTGTTTAAGGTGCAACAATGACCTCGGATATTATTAACAGTTCAAAGTTGGGTTAAGTTATCCACCGGGTGGGAAACAGTAGTAATGACTTTATATGCAGGGATAAAATTGCTTCGCATTCTATTTTGTGAACGATTACTCAAGTCCGGTCGTCTGAGACGCCCAACGTATGGCATATTATGAAAATCGTCGATAAGCTTAGATGAAATCAAGGTCCCTCTACCCCCTTATTTAATTACCCCGAAACAAACAGGCTTCAGGCACCAAGCCTGGGCAACCTGACTGTATTTCAGCCCATGTGCAGTCTTTGATTTTGCGGTACTTTGTCTAGATTAGGCTTGTGCTTTCATACGTACATATACCAGGCGCCATCTCCACCCAATTCCACCTAACGTGTTCCATCTTGTTATCGATCCTTTGGCGTATTTTTTACACAACGACCACGTCTTCACACTTGATCAATGTGCTTTATCTCATGGAGCTGCTTATTCATCCTCTTCCTTCGTATCTCCCTTTCGTTCGATCCAGCTCGCGCCTCTTCCGAGGATATCCTCATTTGTGGCAGCTGTCGTCGCATGTTCGACCAAGTGGACGATTTGATTTCTCACAAAATGGCTGGCTGCAGCTTGAGCCACGTCCCGTGTGAGTCGTGCCGATGCCGTTTGGGTGAGTCGAGTGTTGGTTGTTGTTGTTGGTCTGCTTGCACCCTTGAAGCAATCCGTTTTCGTGTTGTAAAACTGTGTTCTGATCTGAGACAGCATGATGTATGTATGCATGTATGAACGCACAAGCCAGAAGGTGGCATACAGTCGAAGACTGCACGTGAGCCATAATACTGTCAGGTTACCCAGACCTAGACAGGTATTCGAAAAGAAAATAGAAGCAGGAATGACAGTGCGACTCCATCCCGTATTCGCATGCAGCTCACTACCGGTGGTGTTAGCCGCCCAGCATAGTAGTACTGCACCATTGTTCATCCGTGGACAGCAAGTACCGGATTCTTAATTGTCATACATTCATAACAAAATGAAACCCTGAGAAGCTACGAAATCGATAGAATATGAAGGAAAAATTCACTGGAATAATGTGCTTATACCTCTTCATCGTAACAAGCTTTCCTCACAACTGTCTTTGACAACATACGAGATCAAGCAATCTCTACGTAGATGTATTTACAACAAGACCGTCTGATGTGTGATATGTATCTTGTTCCGGTTGATTGACCTGGCCGTTGTCCTCTGTGTACATCCAGCCGTTACATCTTCGGAGGGGGCTCTCACGTGTTTAAACGTCTATTCACCCCATGCTCTCTACCCATGAGTCCATCCCGAACATGGTATGAAAGCACAAGCCTGATCCAGGCAAGGTGCCGCACAGTCAGAGACTGCACGTGGGCTAAGATACTGTCTGGTTGCCCAGACCTAGACAGATATGAGGAGGGAATAGAAATGGTAGTGAGACTCCAGATTGTTTCAGTATGCAGCTCACTACCGGTGACCAATCAATTTAGCACGATGTTAGCCACACAGCACAGAAATACTGCACGATTTCCCGTCCGTGCACAGAGGATATAGTGAGTGGCTGTGTCCCAGGTTGATGACCTGTATGCGACAAAAATCCATCGATGGTGCAGGTTAAACGCGAAGATGACCCTCAATAGAGCCTCGTAACCCCCAAAGTTTACCTTGCAAGGATGTGTATTCGTGTTGTACTTTTGTGCTGTGCAGCTATCACCCCACTAATTTGATTTGCCAAAGAAGGTGAGCTAGATGAGGAAACACGCTTGAATCTCACTGCCATTTCCCCTTTCATTTATCTGTCCAGTCCTGGTCAACCTAACAGTATCAGAGCCCACGTGCAGTCTACAACTGTGCGACACTTTGCCTGGATCAGGCTTGTGATGTCATACATTGCGTGTCATTGATCAGCTCAACCATTCGATGTACATTCCACATCGATCAGAAATTGAGTCAGTCGCAAACAGGTTGTAGGGAATGTGTGCACTCCAAAACTAGTCCCCCTGGTTAATCTAATCCTATCACCCTGTGGATGGGGTTAAAACTAGCTTTGTTCCACCTATCCTTCGAGGCTCACCGTACTTACTCATATCTTGAGAGGGACACCTTCTTAGAAACGGCAACAGCTCGGGATGTGGGCAAATGTTTCGCTTGTAGCGGGATCGATTCTTCTATACCCGCCGCTTCTTGTCCAAACAACCCAATCCCTTCCCCCATCGCCAACCATTTTAACTGGATATTTATTCACTTCTGGCTGCCAGATTTCAAACGCCACTCCTGTTTATGGGAGACTTCAACCTTCCAAACTTGATGAAAAAAAACGCTCTTTCGACGAATTCGCTCGACGATGAGTTCAAGAACTGATCTTCGATATTCCTTTTTATAACCACGTATTTGATAACACTAAATATAGAGAAGGTAACATGACATCCGTCCTGGATCTAATACTAACGAGTGAGGAACACGCCGTCGAAAATCTCGGCTACGAAACTCCATTGGGTTCTAGCGACCACCTGGTCCTCTTATTCGATTATGTTTGTCAAGCTGAAAGAATGAATGACATCAACAAAACAAAACTACAACTGGATATTGGAAGTCTTCACAATGCTCTTCGAACGATTTCTGACTGGAAACCAGACACCGCGGACGTGCATCGTTCTTGGGTAAACTTCATAGAAAAGCTGTGTGATGAAATAAACCTACATTCCAGATTTGTGCCAAAGACAACGAAAAAACGATTTACCTTCACATTGAGAAGCCGCACAAGGAAGTGGATTAAGATACGCAAGATGCATGGAGAAACTATGTCCAGAATCCGATGCCATATAATTGGGAATCATATCGTCTGTTGAGGAACAAGGTCACCTCTCTTATCACCGAGGACAAGCAGTCTCACCAGGCTAGACTACTGACCATAATGGAGCGGAACCCCAAAGTCTTGTACCAGATCGTTAACACTACATCAAAAATTAAGCCAGGAATCTCAGCACTACGCACACCTCATGGTCTAACTACGACTGCGTCCGAGGCTGCTGAAGTTCTTGCAGGTTACTACTGCAAAGTTTTTAGTCCCAAGGAATCAGTGCATCTTACGCCGCATTCGATCGGCTTTTCCGATTAAATACTAAACGAAATCTCAATAAACAATGAGTGTCATGCTCAGACTTCTTCGTTTAAATACCACAAAGTCACCAGGAGAAGATGGAATCACTCCTTTTATTCTCAAACGATGCGCATCCTCATTGTGTGGTCCACTCAGCACGTTATTCCAAATTTTGCTCGAAAATAGTATCGTTCCCGCGGAATGGAAATCTGGTATCATCACACCAATCTACAAGGGCGGGAATCGATCAGACGCTGCGAACTATAGACCAATTACGTTGTTGCCAGTAATTTCTAAAGTGTTAGAGAGTTTAGTAGCGGAAAAGATCACCAATCACCTCGAAACCAATAGACTGCTTGCGACTGAACAGCACGGTTTCAGGAAACATCACTCATGTCTATCTAACCTCTTGCTCACCTTAAACGACTGGACTGAGTGTGTGGACAATGGTTACTCCATCCACGCATGCTTTTTAGACATGTCAAAGGCTTTCGACCGCGTCAATCATAGTATTTTAATCCAGAAACTTGAATTGCACGGGATAACAGGAAAACTTCTTGCTTGGCTAGAAAACTATTTACGCGACAGGAGTGCCCAAGTCAGAGTGGACGGCGCTTTATCGAAATCATTTAAAATTACGAGCGGAGTGCTTCAGGGTTCGGTCCTCGGACCGATTTTGTTTTTGATCTACACAAACGAAATTCCCGAGCGTGTTAAATGCAAGATTATGTTATTTGCAGACGATATAAAGCTTTGGAGAAGCATACGTACAAATGATGACTGTGAAACGTTTCAGAAGGATCTAAACACATTGCACGATTTGTCCTCTGAGAAACAAACTACCCTTCAACTCCCAAAAGTGCAAGGTGTTAAACATAGGAAAGACTGTGAATTATAACTACACTCTTGGGTCCCACCAACTCGTCTGGACAACTGAAGAGAAGGATTTGAGTGTTTGGACCAGTTCAAGTCTGAAGACTTCACTGCAGTGCAAAGCGGCTTACAAAAAGGCGTCACAAGTATTGGCGTTATTGAGACGAATTTTCGGCAGATTCTCCAGTTAGTCAGTACCTCGTATCATGAACTCCTATCTGAGACCAGCGATGGAGTACGCTGTTCAGGCTTGGTCACCCTGGATTCAGAAAGACATCAATCTTCTGCAGCGTATTTACCACCGAACCACAAAGCTTGTACCCGGACTAGCTGCTAAACCACATGAAGAACGTTTGAGGAGTCTCAATCTTTTCGACTTTCGCTGTCGTCGACTAAGAGGTGACCTCATACTGATGTACAATATTATGCACGCCCCTAACCATCCCTCGTCCAAACTTTTCACACGCTCGCCACCCCGTGCCAGTCGGAAACATGAACTTACAGTAGTTATTCCTACTTCAAGACTGAAGTGTCGAAGATATTCGTATGCTGTACGTGTAAGTTTCACATGGAACACCCTCCCCTCTACTGTTACACACTCAGCCAACCTGGATATTTTTAAAACTAATTTGGACAAATACTTGAGAGACAACCCAAATTTTGATACGATTTACACTACATGAGTTTCCCTGTTCTTCTTCTTTTTTATTGTATATACCTCATAACTCCATCCTATGGTTATTGTTAAGCTAAATGCTTTTTAGACCATTACAACTTTGAATCACTTTGAATCACTTTGAACCATGATATGAAGATATTCTGATAGTAAATTTTTGGACGGAATGTATGAATTTAGTGCTACATTTTTTCCCTAATTTCAAGTAAGCATTTTTTAATAATTCATTTCAAAACTTCTTTCTTATACTTAATCATTCACTGAAATTCTTTATAAATTATAAGGATCAATCAGTCTTGAAGAATTGAATATGTGGATTAGACTTGAAATGTTGTAAATTAAATGTTGTTAGTGTCATCGCCAGTATCTTTAATTTAGCAAGAAGGTCCAAAATCATGTTGTGGTTTAACTTTACATATTTTAAATGTAACTTTGAAATTGGCATTCGTTGTTGTCGTTCGTCGATCTCCACCTTGTATATGCATCGGAGTCGCATGTTTTTATTTGCTCCTCCGACTTTTAAATGATTAAATAGTTCGATTCGAGAGGAACAATCTCTCACACTACCAACACATCGATAAGCCGTTCCCGTTCAGTTACACGTCGTCGGCGTTATTAAATTGGTAGGTAATGGATGGTGAAACGTGGACCGAAGAAGATTTATTTAAATATGCCTCCAAATAAAACTTACTGATCTCTCTGAAGTCCAGCCCTGGAAATAACGTTGAAAATTTAGTTTCATAGACGTTAATTAAAATATCACTTATTCAATGTCTTTGATACTTTCAGAACAATGCTTTGCAATCGGCTTACTACGTTGAGATTGATATTTATAAAACATAATTTGCGTTACAAACACGTGCAGATGTTATTGATTTTCTCGAATTATGCGTCTTTCTAAATGAGCTTTGTGTTTTGACGTAATATCAGTTTGAATATTTTCCATAAATTTAAACAAAATGACTAGCTACCATTTGAGCTCATCAAACACTGTGAAACAGAAATAACGTAGTCATTCCTTCGATTGTTCTTAAGTGCTGGCAGGAGGTGTGCCCCAAAATACGATACCAAGATGATCACGCTAATTTAGAATACGACTGATCGATGCTACAACAAGAATGAGAGAGTAATGTCCTATCTGAGTGTTTGCTGTGCGGTCGCATAAATCTGTGCTCTCATACTTTTGGATCTATTTCCTCACTCGCTCTTCTGAACTAAACGGTTCAGATATCATTGAACTCGTCTCAATTCACTCGTTTGGATTATACCAGTTTCAAGTTCGCGCAAGTTGAATCCTTGAAAATCCAAATTTTCGAATTATAACCCAAATTACTCACGCGTGCAACAGACCCGGTACTTTGGAATATTGTTTCTGTTCAAATACCGTCGAGAAGAGCAAATCACTCCGAATCGACCGATATTCTTTTGAAATCTGTGAGATCGAAAATCGTGAAATCGCAACAGTTCTATCCTACCTCGTTCGCTTTTCATCGTTTGGATCACTTAACTCCGATCCAACGCATTCACTCCACCGCTAGTTATCGATCGATCAATAACTGCACTGAGTCACCCGTCACCGGATTGAAACAATGACACGCAGGTTGACCCCGAAAACCCAAACAAAGAAGGCCGCACGTGATGTGTGCAAAATTTGCAACAAAGGGGTAAGCGCTAGATCTCATGTCGTTAAATGTTTCGGCTGCCTGAGTAAAATACATGTCAATTGTGATAAAGCCCTAACAGAGGAAGTGGCATCGATTATCAACAACGTGGATTTCCCCAGTGTCTGTTACATATGCACTTCATGTCGAAGCAAACAGTCTAGCGACAATCCACACAACGCTGCCTATGAGGCAAGGCTTGAGCCTCGGTTAGAAATTTTAGAAAATAATTATCGAATAATTGATGAAAGGCTTAAAACACTCTTGATGGATAAAATTGCCCCAGCGATTCAACCCGAAGCAGATGATGCTCAAGATAACAAAAAGCAATCTGAACTTCATCAATCGACGGAACTGTTGAAAAAAGTCAATAATGTACCATCGATTCCAGACTCAGGGGTTACGTCCAAAGAGCTCCAAGTGAACGCGTCTCATTCCAGCAAGCTAACATTCGCCCAGATGGTGTCTAAAGGTGATAAGTGTTTGGCGTTAGAATTGAGCCCTAAACCTCAGGCAAAAGAGGAAGTTCAAAGCAAAACGGTTCCATATCACAGGGAGCAGAAAAATTCGATAAAACTCATAAAAAATTTAAGTGTAATATGCACCAATATTCCTGAGTCAGAGGTGACGCTCTTTCAAGAAAGGCAAAAGCATGACCGTGAAAACTGGTTCGTCGTTTGTAATCGAATCGGCCTAGACAGTATTCACCCCGTGTCGGTAACTAGATTAACTCGTCATACGAAATCCCCGAATCAAGATAAACCACGTCTCCTTAAAATCACTTTCGCCAACGAAAAGGACATGGAAAATGTCCTACTAAATTCGTATTTGCTCCGAACGCAAAGTGACCTACCCAACCGTATATATGCTGACGTTCCTTGGTGGGAAAGGTCAAAAGCACCGAATAGGCGGGATCAAACAGCACCAAGGAGTATTATTCTGCTTGACGTTCCAGAAAATTCGGGCACCACAACGGGCTTCGAAAACAAAGAGCACGACCGTAAACAATGGTCATTTATAGCCGAAAATATCGGTTTCCAAAATTCTGTAGTTGTCGACACATACAGAATACCTCGTTCGCCGAACTATCACGGGAAAGGGGCAAATCCACTTAAGGTTACGTTTCTTTCAGTAGCATGGCGGATGATGTTCGAAGCAAGCTAAAAGTGAACAGAAACAGGCTACCTGAAAACGTTAGACTGTGCAGCTCAAAAGCCGCTGTTGAGGTCCACCTGGAGCCCTCAATTACGCAATTATCCGAAACTGGTGCAAATTCGCCCGCGAAATTACTTCAAATTGCTTCAAAAAACGATCTCGGTCCGACGTCAACATCGTCGGACCAATAAATACTAATACTGACTCAGTGTTACATTCTAAAACTCACTTAAATGCATCTATACCAATGCTCAAAGTTTGTTCAACAAATTGACTGAACTGACCGAGCTGTGCAAACGATACACGCCAGACCTCGTTGCTGTTACTGAAACCTGGTTTCAATCCTGTATGACTGATAGTGAACTCTTAATCCCCAACATGATGCTAATACGGAACGATCGCCCAAGAAAAGGTGGTGGTGTGGCTTTATACTGTCACGAACGGCTTCAGTGCATGAAAATTCACGATCCAAGACTTGATTTCGAAGATACCCTCTGGTGCAGTCTCACGAATGTGTCACAGGACGATTGCATTCTTGGAATCATATATCGCCCTCCAGCCTCGAATGATACTCAGAATGACAGGTTATTACAAGCGCTAAATTACGCCGGAGAGAAGCGTAGCTCGCAATTACTACTCATCGGGGACTTCAATCTTCCTCATCTCTTTGCCAGGTCCGATCACCCTATACACACATTTGATCACAAATTTCGTGAGGTGATCGACATGATTCCACTGCATAATCATGTGTTTGACTTTACTCATAGAAGAGGATCAGAGTTGCCATCAATTTTGGATCTAATCTTTACTTCAGAGAAAACAGCAGTTGAGGGTGTTGACTACATTGCGCCCCTCGGTCGGAGTGATCATCTGGTGCTAGCCTTTGAGTTTGTTTGCAGTGCTAGACGAGTTTGTGCGTCCTCCAAACAATTCAGAAAGATCGACTACGCTGGTCTACGTGGATCGCTTGGGCTAGTAAATTGGCAAGAACTTGATCAGCACAACACCGAAACACAATGCAGTGAGCTCACGAAAATACTTCAGTCAAACATAGATCATAATTCGCGATTTGTTGATGAACGACGGGCAAGTGATTTCCGATTTAAGCTTCGCAGTCGCACAAAAAATGGCTCGGGAAACGAAACTTTGCTTGGACTGAACACCGGAAGACCAGAACTGATGCCTCTTGGCAGCAATTTTCTAAAATTCGTAACAAAGTGAATGCTCTCGTCAAAGAGGACAAGCAATATTACCATCGCTCTCTGTCTTTGAAAATGGAAGAAAACCCTAAACTTCTCTATCGGATTGTCAATGCTCGGTCCAGTGTGAAACCAGGGGTGTTTCCTGTTATTTCTGAGAATGGATTAACAGTCACAGCAAAGGAAACGGCTGATACTCTCGCTCAATTTTATGAAAATGTGTTTAGCCCGATAACGGTTAGGGCGAATGAGAATTTACTGACATCGATTGTATCTCAACAACTGAATAATATTGAGATTAATTCAGCGATTATACGAAGACACTTGTGTCGACTGAACCCTAGGAAATCTCCTGGAGCCGATGGAATAACACCAGCACTACTAAAATCCTGTGACCAGCAGCTGTGTGAACCACTATGCCAATTGTTCCAACATTCCCTAACCGAAGGAGTGGTGCCAACAGAGTGGAAGACAGGAGTAATTTCACCAATTTATAAGGGTGGTAGCCGTTCAGATCCCGCGAACTACCGTCCTGTCACCCTACTCCCCGTGATATCCAAAGTGATGGAGCGCATAGTGACGGAAAATATAGTTCATCACTTGGAATCACAAAATATACTATCTGTCGCCCAGCATGGGTTTCGTAAAGCTCGCTCCTGCTTGACAAACTTGCTGACGGTATTAAACGATTGGACCCAAACGGTTGACGCAGGAGACAGTGTGCACGCGTGCTATCTGGATATGTCGAAAGCTTTCGACAGAGTTGATCACTTCCTGTTGCTACGAAAGCTGAAACAGATTGGTATTGACGGGCAGCTACTCGTGTGGTTCGAAAGCTACCTCAATGAGCGCAAGGCAACCGTTCGAGTTAACGGGGTACAATCACGAGCCAATAATACCTCCAGTGGTGTACCGCAAGGTTCCGTTCTTGGTCCAGTGCTTTTCTTAGTTTACATCAATGATTTACCTGAGACGCTCTCATGCAAGGTAGTTCTTTTTGCGGATGATGTTAAACTTTGGATGCGAATAAAATCAACTGCAGACTGCGTAAAACTGCAAAGTGATTTAGATGCACTACACGAATGGTCAGTTAGAAATAAACTGCCGTTCAATTTTCAAAAATGCAAGTTACTGCAAATCGGTAAGCCCTTTCAGTACGAATATCACTTTGGGCAGACGATTTTGAGCTGGACGAATCGGAGAAGGATCTTGGAGTCTGGATATGTGGCAGCCTAAAGAACAGCGTGCATTGTGAGGTCATTTACAAGCGTGCTTCAAAGCTTCTAGGTATGCTTCGACGGATCTTCCGAACCTTCACGCCTGTAACGTTGCCAAGAATCATGAAGACCTACTTAATTCCCACAATGGAACACGCATCGCAAGCATGGACTCCGTGGATGAAAAAAGATATATTCTTGCTTGACAGGATATATCATCGTGCAACTAAACTCGTGCGTGGTTATCGAAACCTTACATACGAGGAAAGGTTGAAAAAGCTAAAGCTCCCCACTCCTCTTCAACGTAGACTTCGAAGTGACGTTATAATTACTTACAAGATATTGAATACTCCAGATCATCCACTCAAACATTTGTTCAAATACCGTGAATCAGGAATTACACGTAGCCACTCAGCGGCACTACAAATTCCCCATTCCCGTACTAATTGTCGCCGATATTTCTATTCGGTACGTGTCTGTTTCCTGTGGAATGCCCTTCCCGATGCAATTATCACCTCTCCCTGTATCCAAACATTCACTCGTACCTTGGACAATTATTTGTTACTTAACGATTTGACGATGCCTGTGTATTGACTCAGGGTAAGCATATTACTTGACTCCAGTGACATCGTATAATTGATTTTTTATACCTCTTATTGAACGCATATTTACTATGATATGGTAATTGTGAAGCTATGTGCTTTTTGTAACCATAAATTCTTGAATCTTGAATCTTGTAGGTAAATTGTTTGTCAAAATCGTACACATCAGGAAACAAGTTTGAGCTGGTAGATTTTATTCCGAAACTCAATGTTTCTTCCGCAGAAAAAGATCAACTATTGACATGGTCTTCCTCCGAGAAAACTTCAAAAAATCTTATGAAAACGGCGTAATAAGATGTTTTTATCTATTTGGCGACGGCAAGGAGGGACTTTTCGCAATACTTAATTGCATATGTTACCTCCAATAGCAAACAAACGAGTTGTTTTGTTTCGTTATGGACAGAAGGTCATTTAAAAATTTACAGTTTAGAAGGCAATGGAATTCGCCAGGTTTCAGAATTAGGTATACTTGCTATCGCGCTGTTCAGCATTTATTTTGCTCTGCTGATGGAGCTTGGGAACATAAAGCATGCGATGGCAAGCTTGTCAACCTTAACCGGTCGATAACACAAGCAAATGTATGGAATGTGCTAATCGGTGACCTGTTGTTTGCCTAAAATGCAGCTGTTATAGTTTACTCCCAAGAACACCTCCCGTCACTGATGAGGTGTTTTACATCGGCTATCGAAGCCTTTTGGCTGAAATTTAGCATTGGATCGTATCCAAATATCACTGTCAAATACTAACAGCTCAAATCAGTGCATCATTTCACATATATTAGTCCAACTTTCGCGGATTACCTCTCGCTTGATGCGGAAGAGGCTTGGAAGAGCAGCTGCCATTTTGTTTGGTTAACACATCCTAGTTTGGGGCAACCGCAAGTGGATTGTGAAGACTAAGATTATTGTATAGGTCTCAAATGATTTAATTAAATCAACAGAATCTTAAGCCAACCACGCAATACACGGATCCGAAGGTGATGGCTTTTCATTTAGGAGGCATCAGTCGTATTTTTAATATATGGTGAATGGACAAAGAAACAAATGCGGATGATCTTTTTAAAGCTGGTCTAAGGTCCATATTAATCCTAATGTTAAAGCGACACTTACGCTCGCTGCATCAGAATAAAAAATAGTTGTATTCCGAAAGATCCAAATTATGGTAAGCTCAATTCAAGAATTTCATCATTGAGCAGTTGGCATTTGCGGAACAAGAACAACACAGTATTCAAATGACAATGAAATTGAAAATTTATGAAGTATACAAAGCTTAGTATAGATAATGTTAAGTGTGTGCTGTTTGACATGGGACTGCATAAGCTCATGGAGTGATAATATTCCGACACAATTATCTAAGGTAGTTACCTGAACATCTAATGCCATATATGCTCTTAGATTTCTTATTGGTACTTCATTTAGGTATAAATATTTCATGATAATCAACAATACTCACAATTCTGTTTTCTCTGTAATACTGTAAACAAGCGGAAAAATTGATTTTATATATTTGATAAAGATGATTTTGCTTCATTTCAAATAAAAATATTCTGGTTTATATAATAAAAAGTAATTTACTCCACTAAACTCACTTGAGCATATCGTATCTGAAGCTGTTAAAAATGAAAATAAATAATGTCAACTTCTTTAATCTATAGCACCAAAATTGATAATTTACTCGTTACATACCGCACAAATAGGTGATCCATACTGTAAATTGAAAAAAAGAGGAACCGCTTGAACTAATTATATACTGTGAATGATGAAGAAATAATTTGGAATATCCATCAAGATAGAAATTTTTTCAAACTTTGGAAAAATTCGAATGAATTGTTGTTCAAGAATTAAATTATTATTATTTATATGAACTGAGCAAAATGATATCCGGTAAACTTGTTCCAGTGGTAATCTGTGAATCCTAAATAATACCCACTCACCGAGGTTCATGTTTCACTTTACTGGAAATAAATTCATTAATTTGTTATTTGTTTTAAAATATCGTTATATATATTGTTAATATAAAAGTGTATGTAGTGTAACAACTTAAACACTGAAATTTTCTGAGGAATGCATAATATCCTCTATAGCCAAACTCAGTTATAAGTTAACTGATCAGGACCTATATTACACTTATGATTGTAAGTTTCTTCACGACGATTCGACAACATTAAAGTTTTGTATATATAGTAGTATAATGACGATCATTTAATGATCATGACAATGCAAATTAACTTTGGATGCAACTTACAAAGCTTGCTGACCTTTGCTAGATACAAATGTTCGAAAAATGGTTCAATATAGTTGAAAAACGCTACGGCATATTTCTCGATTACTAAGCTTCGTACAAAATCGACAACCAGACGACAATCTAACGGATTGGAATATGTAGTGAATAAATAATGCAAATTTTACTTTCCAGAAATTATTGGCATTTTAAAAAATATATTTTTCGGAAGCTGAATGCTTGAACATTACTTGAGCTAAAGGTAACGAAATAATTCAATCGCATCCCATCCACGTGACAGGATAACCGAGTAAAACCCTAGGAGGTATTCTTTGTAGTTTAGACCCCATTTCCCACAAGGTTTCACAAAGTCTTTTTCGTAGTAGAAGCAACGGTGGTAGTAATCACACATTTTAAATCAATAGGTAATTATTAATATAATTTAAAATATATTATCATTTTCATTAAAAGTCACATTCTCTGGGAGTTACCGAACCTGTAATCAGAATTTAAATGCTTGTAAATAAATCAATTTAATTATCTGGTGATCTTTGAAACAACATTAGGGAATTTTCAATTAAAATATAAAAGTGTATTTCCGACGGTCATTTTTGATCAATTACGCTTTCCGTAAAGCTTCACGTTTGCTATAAAATAAGCTTTAGTATGTTTTCAAAAGCGTCTTCTTTCGCTGGGTTCAAAATATTTCGACTTTGACAGACAACTGAGAGAATCTGTCCGAATAGCAATACATTCTTATGTGGATTGAATTGCATACATAATTGGTTCAAACACTTTCTCATAACTAAATACATAAATTTATATGGAGCTATTAGTAATAGTTAACATTTCCTTTCATTAAGTCTCTATCAAATTATTTATTTGCGATTCAGTACTTTACTTAAGCCTCATCAAATAAAATTGCAAATTCAACAAGATAAATCCAAAGTTGTAGTTTGATAACAAATTGGTTTTTTTTTCATTTTGGAAATCTTTGATTATTCTAGTGAAATAATTTTAACCGATTTAAATGATGTCATTATTAGAATGGCATTTGTATAATCGCTGTAGAAAGTATATACACATTAATAATTTCCATAGAGTAGTAAGAACGACTTCTAATTACTAATACAACTCACAAGTATCTATAGTCTCCGATTCTGAAGCAAACATTCATAGTTAAAAAAATATGTGATGTTGTGTAATATCAACATTTTTAACAAGCAATATTCAATCACGTATGTGAATAAATGCTGGTCTACAGAGCATGTTCACCCTATTGCGACAACGCCTTTTGCGCTGGCTTGGTCATTGACCCGGCGAGTTGGGAGGAACTTGCTCTTGACCGCTCACATTGGAGGCATTTTGTAAAGCGTCGTCTGCAAGCTGAGGAGGAGCAGATATATCTCTTGGCTGCTGAGCGCAGATCACGCCGGCGGCGTGCAACTAATGCAATACAACCGAGTTCTGACTTTCGTTGCCAGCGCTGCGGGAGAGATTGTTCCTCCTGAATCGGACAGTTTAGTCATTCTAAAAGCTGCTGAACACGCAATTGCGATGAACATCGATGGTGCACATCGACCGAAGGAGGCCAACAATATATATATATATATATATATATATATATATTATACATATATCACTCGAATCTCGGTACTATGCCACTCTCGCTACTATGCCACTTTTGCTCGGTCCCAACAAAATTCAATACAAAAAAATTTACTATGCCACTCCCTACTCTCGTTACTATGCCACTATTCTGTGGCTATTTAAAAGTGCATGTTTGCGCATTTTACGCATATAGTCAGCCGGTTTGAAGGTCAAACACGCGATGTTTCTCCCTGACCTAGTTACAACAAGCCAATGACCTGACGCACAACAACAAGCCTCTTTCCTACTCTTGCTTTAAGTATCGATAGATAGACCCACGAAAGCGCGCGCACAAACAGACACTCACAACAGTGACATAGTTATTTTTCAAACTATTCAGTCCATAATGTCAGCTCAGAAACGCAAGCGAACCGACTTTTCGCTGAAGGAGAAGCTCGAGATCATCGATGCTGCGAAGAAGGAGCCGAATCAGTCCAAGTTGGCGAGGGAGATTGGCAAGAAATGGAGCGTCGAAGTTAAGAGAACCACCGTGAAGGGCATTCTCAGCAAGAAGGATGCAATTGAAGCTGCAATCAAAGCTGGAGTTCCATCGAAGCGCATAAAGCTGACGCAGCCTCAAGACCCGAAGCTTGAGGAGGGAGTGCTGATGTGGCTGAAGCAAGCAAGAGGACTGAATCTGCCTGTCAGCGGCGATCTGATCAAGGAGAAGGCGATGAAACTGGCCGAGCTGATGCACATCCCAGACTTCATGGCGAGCGACGGTTGGTTAGACTGCTTCAAGAAGCGCAATGGCGTCACGTTCAAGACAGTGCAGGGCGAAGCTGGAGCGGTGGATTTCCAATCCCTTATTGATTGGCAGCAGCAGGTTCTCCGGCCCTTACTCAAACAGTTCTCTGCAGATGATGTCTTCAACCTGGACGAGACTGGACTCTTCTGGCAACTGCTTCCGAACAATACCATGGCTTTCAGGGGAGAGCGGTGTACTGTAGGAAAGAAAAGCAAGCAAAGGATTACTCTTCTGGTTGGGGCAAACATGAGCGGCAGCGAGAAGTTTCCCTTTTGGTGATCGGCAGTTCCAAGAGACCCCGTTTCTTCAAGAAGAAGGAGATCCCGGTCACGTACAAGGCGAACTCGAAGGCGTGGATGACGGCGGAGATTTTCGAGGAGATGTTGCGTGCGTGGGACGGACGACTCGGCCAGCAGGGACGCAGAGTTCTGGTCTGCCTCGATAACTTCTCTGGCCACCCTCCCGAGCTCCAGCTGAACAACATCCAACAGGTCTTCTTCCCACCCAATACGACAGCCAATTCACAACCAATGGATCAGGGAATCATAGAGAACTTCAAGCGCCACTATAAAAAGCTGTTGCTATGCCGCCGGCTAGAGACAATGGACGATCGCGGAAAGGAGTTCAAGTTCACGTTGCTCGACGCTCTACACGTCGCCCGGTATGCTTGGGAGCAGGTCAGCAAGTCGACAATCAGGAACTGTTTCGCGAAAGCCAAGTTTATCGAAGAAGAAATCCGAACTGAGCCTCAGGATGCGGAGCTGCTCGAGATCTGGAAAGCTCTGCCTGCCGAGGAAAAGATGCACGATAACGAGCAGATCGAGCTGCCTGACTTTCTCGAAGCCGACGAACGCGTCGCAACTGGCGGGTCCTTCACGCTGGAGGAGATTGCGGAGGAGATGCTGTACAATGAGGAGCCGGTGGAAAGCGAAGACGAAGTGAACGTCGAGGAAATCGTTTTGTTCGAGGAAGCCCAGCGTGCTTGGATCACTGTCCGAATGTTCATGCAGCAGACAAGCGGGAAGCCCGGTGTGATGGAAGCGTGTGACCGGCTAGACAACGAGATGAACGAGATCCGACGAAAGAAGATGCGTCAGCCGACGATTTTTGAGAGCTTTGGACTGATCGATTGAGCAAATAAAGCCGTTTTTTTACAAAACCTCGTTACTATGCCACTCTCGCTACTATGCCACTTTTGCTCGGTCCCAACGGTGGCATAGTACTGAGAATTCAGTGTATATATATATTGTTCACATAATTTGATTCCTAATAGTTACTTTCTTAAATTCTCTGCCAAACTCACTGTTGGTAGACTTTGTTTTTCCTGGAATAAAAAAACGAATCAAAAATAAAATGGGGTATGCCTACGATCAAATTGCATTCAAAAGTGTTCAATCCTTATTTACATGTGGTTGTAAACATGCGATTTAAAAGGTTGGTAGTGCCAACCTTATCCAACGGTGGCATACATGCGAAACTTGTTATAAATTTGTCCACTGTTTCGAGCACATGCGGACGTAGATCATATTGTCACTGTCTGCTGTGTGCAAACAGCATGATGCCGGCCAGGGCGTGTGTTTGATAGTAATGTAAGCAAATGAGCATATTTTTCATAACATTTAACGAAAATTTATTTGATTTGAATATTGTAAATTATACAATGTTTTGTATTGGCTGATTTCGAACAATTTAGAATATAGCCGATGATTTAGATGCAGCATTCATTGAAATTCTTTCATGAACCTATTTGTATAAGCGCAATGCATATTCCACATCAGCGACAAATTTGACGGTGTCAGTTTGTATTATCATTTGGATTCCCAATTTCACTAATGAAAGTTATACTCAAAAGTACGAATAATTTCCACATAATTGGGATACACTCACTCTCGATCCCACATTATAATTCTGTTAAAAACATGAAATGCGAAACCATTTATTAGCATTACATCTCTGAAAAATCTATCGTGTCAAGCATGCATAGTTCCAACCGATTCTACAGAGAATTGTTATAGCAGGTTCATTAAAATAAAAAAATGAATAAAGTTGCGAATAACATCTCCGTAATTAAATTATCAAACCTTCTTGAACTTAGAAATAATCATGAAAATTTCCTAATGCTGGTTAAACATTGAAGTCTCTCAAAATACTTAATGCCGAATACAAAGAATGAGAATGTGTCAACTGAAAAGCGGTTTCGAAGATTATTAACACGGTAATATAACTGACGTAATGGAGAAACACGGTATCTCATTTTTGATTATTACATTGAAATAATTTATGACAGTTTTTATTATTTATTGTCAAAATAATATCTGATTATATTTGTGGGAAACCGTGTTTGCAATGAATGAATTAGAGCAGAATTTGGCTAAAAAAACTTCGCCAGCGCAAGGGTGTCAGTACTAAATAGCAAACACTTTGTCGAATCCGGTCAGAAAGATGGTTTAGATAGACATCTACACAATCAAGTGTTCGGTTTGGCAGCGGCATAGGATTATCGTGCACAAATACTAATGTGCACGTTGATGGCGCAACCATTCGGGCAGCGGACGCTGGTCGCATCTGCACCTACATGTAAAAAGTGGATTTTTTCGACCCGATCTCACACGTCTATTTAAGGTAGCTTTTGATTTGGCAACAAACTGCCATTTTAAATCTTACATCCATGGTTTGACAAAGATATTGTGTCACAAGTGAAACATGACCAACATTTTCAATATGTAATAATATAATAATATAATAATAATATAATAATAATAATATAATATTTAGTCTATGCTTTATTCAGGTACTTATTTTCAACGTGACTGGAACTTTGTTGTAGAATTTTTTTGCTGGATTTAAAAAAACTAAAACTCACGCTTCACGTTGAGTAGTTATTCTGTCAAAGATCAATTATTATTGATAAATGGGAATAAAATGAAACAAAATCAGTCAAAAAATATTATACTGTCAGTGAGCAGAGCCGAATTTATGTTGCGAGAAAAAAATGTTCAAATTTGTCTCTTGATGTAATGTTTCGCTTACATCCTCCTCAACTACACAAGGCAAAAGGTTTCTGGTTGTTTGAATTCATCAGAAACTCAGAAACTCAGAAACGTTTATGGTAGAAAAAGCAGTAAGCTTAACAATAACCATAGGATGACAAGGTATATGGAATATATAGAAAATATAAAATATCTCAAAAATTAATAGGGACAGTCACATACCGCATGGTTCGTCATAAACTCTTCGAGCTTGGAAGCGAAAACCTTAACAGATTCTGATCGTGTGATTTCTTCAGGCAAATAGTTCCAAGTTAAACAAATTCTTAACGAAAAATAATTACCACGAATATCCAAACGAGAATGCGGAATGCTTAAAGCCTTTGAATTTGTTCGTGTTCGAGTAAGGCCATTGGGATTTAGCAAGTGTTTAAGGGGATGGTTTTCATTATGCAGGATTTTGAATGTCAACAGGAGGTCACTACATACCCGGTGTTGGGCAACATCTTGTAGATTCAGTTTTAACATTCGCTTTGTTATAGGCAAATTTCTGTACCGTGGGACCAATTTTGTAGCACGATGATAAATCCTGTCAAGTAGTTCGATCTCCTTCCTCAACCATGGTACCCATGCTTGAATGGAATATTCCATAACAGGACGTTTATACATGTTAATTACCCGAGGTAGGGTTTCGGGTGTACATCAGATAGTGACAATAAGTTTGATTTCCAACAATAGCTTCAAAACCTAATTATGTTTCTCGATTTAATGTGGAAATGAAAATGACAATATTATTACTTACAGTTTATTTTGAATTTCGTAACTGCAATAAAATTAATTCTGATTAATGTTTGTAAATCAAAGGTAAAATCGCATCGGTCTACTGAACTCACAGATCTGTTTCAGTGGGCCATCTTCATAAAAAAGAATTTCCAATGAGAATCAAATATTCAATTGTTATAACATTCTTATCTGGCAACATATTATGAAATTTCAATTAATCACTATACAATTTGGTGAATGAAACTAGAAACGGTTTGTTGAAACCAGAATTATAGATTAATGATCCTGTAACTAGTGGCAATGTTGGTATTTATAAATGATAAAATTTATCATAATCCAGCTTAGAATAACAGCTTCCCAAATAAATGGGTTTATATATGGTAGAACCATGTAATGTGGAAATTCAATTCATGCGGTTGTAATAATTAACAAAACAGAACTGCATAAATCAGATGAACCGCAGAGCTTAATCTAGCGAAATATACTTCGACACGTTCGTTGAACTAGTTATGCTTGCTACACAGAAACCGTAGTTGTTCAAACGCTATTAACTATATAAAAATGAAATCACATTGAGATGAAGTTTTGATTGAATTTATATAAGACAATGAATGAGATTTGCATGAGGAAATATTCACAAACACTTCTTCGTATTAATCACTTTGGTGAGCTGACTTCGTGCAGCCGGTCGTCTCATGAGCAGCTATTGAATACCCAACTTACAAACACACCACTACACAGATTGTAGTTATCAAGGCAATAGAACAAAATGGTTTACTGAAACTACTATTCACAATTGATGAGTAAGAACAGAATGAAACCGGTCGTGGCCTGTGTGTGTGATGGAAGTGCATGCAAATGTGCAAATATATTCCATATTTGAAATTTTGTTCGGGAAAACTTACATTACTCCGAAAGCAGAAGCTGCAATTGTGTTAAATCATGTATGTGAAAAGCGAGCTTTAATATAAATTTAAGTTACGTAGAAAATTTTAAGTTACTTCAAGATTTAATATCAAATATATGAGATAAGTTAATGCAAAACTTACGAACTGCAATGATGAATGCGAAAATGAGTATACGATTCATTTTTTGTTAGTTGGCAAATGAACGTTTCGGAATAAAATAAACTTCCGGTGAATCATGTGAATTTATAGTGTTAATTTGTTTTTGTTGTGCAGCAGTTGTGTTCCTCAAGGGCCATTACACTTTTTGGTTTACACGAAAGATATACTTCCGGTGAATCATGTGAATTTATAGTGTTAATTTGTTTTTGTTGTGCAGCAGTTGTGTTCCTCAAGGGCCATTACACTTTTTGGTTTACACGAAAGATATACTTCCGGTGAATCATGTGAATTTATAGTGTTAATTTGTTTTTGTTGTGCAGCAGTTGTGTTCCTCAAGGGCCATTACACTTTTTGGTTTACACGAAAGATATACTTCCGGTGAATCATGTGAATTTATAGTGTTAATTTGTTTTTGTTGTGCAGCAGTTGTGTTCCTCAAGGGCCATTACACTTTTTGGTTTACACGAAAGATATACTTCCGGTGAATCATGTGAATTTATAGTGTTAATTTGTTTTTGTTGTGCAGCAGTTGTGTTCCTCAAGGGCCATTACACTTTTTGGTTTACACGAAAGATATACTTCCAGTGAATCATGTGAATTTATAGTGTTAATTTGTTTTTGTTGTGCAGCAGTTGTGTTCCTCAAGGGCCATTACACTTTTTGGTTTACACGAAAGATATACTTCCGGTGAATCATGTGAATTTATAGTGTTAATTTGTTTTTGTTGTGCAGCAGTTGTGTTCCTCAAGGGCCATTACACTTTTTGGTTTACACGAAAGATATACTTCCGGTGAATCATGTGAATTTATAGTGTTAATTTGTTTTTGTTGTGCAGCAATACGTTCCAAAAAACAAAAAAACAAAATGTTTAATGATAGGGGCCACATTTTTCTATACGCATATCAATCTTTCAGAGAATTAGTTACCAGGTCACATATTTCTGGCAAATTCTTAACAAGCAATTGTTAGCTAAAAGTCACATAAACTAATTTCTTTCTAACATAGGTACTTCGTGAATATTCCTGACGAAATACTTTAATCATTTAATGTTCATTCTATGTGATTCCATTTTTTTCAATTCATCGAATCTATCGCAATTGTAACATGTTTAAAATACCCCATGTAAATTCGGACATTCTTTATCCTATACTGTTTAGGAAAACTTTTTATAATTGGATTACTCAGTAATATATATTTGTCTAGAAGCGAATGATATTCATCAAATTCAAACAATATTTGAAACTTTTATCTCAAGTTGGGTTACCCAACATTGTTTCACGACAGTTCGATAAGTATATTAATTGATTTGGTATTTCGTGAAACAATTATTTATGCATCATGTTGATTAACAATAAAGAACCACGAATCCCTATAAGCGCAAACATTCAATGGATCTGCCCTAGGTGAAATGAATGAGAACGGTGAACGTTCTGCAGATTTTTGCGCGCTCAACGATCTGGTCATCTGAGGCAGCATCTTTCAACACCGGAACATCCACAAGGCCACCTGGACATCACCTGATGGTGTTACTGCCAATCAAATCGATCACCTATCGATTTCAAAAAAATAAAGACATAGACTCCTAGATACACGCGCAATGCGAGGGGCGGATGTTGCTTTAGACCACTACCTTCTAATGACAAAAATTAAAATCAAGTTGAGAGCTTTCTACGAAACCGGCAGTCGGCCTAGTGTAAAGTATCACACGCAGAAACTAAGGGAAGAGCGTACAAGAGAGATTTTCTCAATCTCACTGAAAAACAGTTTCGAATCGCTTAACAACTTGACCCCTGAACTCCCAATAAATGTACACTGGACCGCTCTGAAAGACTGTTGGCATGACACTTGTAAGCACGTAATTGGCAGGCGGGTGAAGGAAGACAAAAAGTGGATCTCGAGTGAGACTTGGACGCTCATCAACCCGATAAGGCAGCTGAAACAACAGATCCTCCGATGTAAGGACACCAAGCAGAAAAACCAACTGATCGAACAACACGGATACCTAAGAAGTGACGTGCAAGAAGTGACAAGAGGCGGTTCTATGAAATTCTGGCAACGGAAGCGAAAAATGCAGCAGAAAAGAGAGACCTCAACACCGTCTACAACATTACCAGAACCCTATCAGGAAGAAACATACCTTACGGTAAAATAGTAAAGGACGGTGAAGGTAACCTTATTAATCAGTAATCGGCGCAAAGGAAGCGATGGATGGAGCACTTCAAGGTATTCCTAAATCGACCAGCACCTATTTTAGTCACTGAAATCCAACCTGCAGCTAATTTGCTAGACTTAAACCGATCCCCCCGGTCGAAATGAGATCCTTTTTGCCTTAAAATCGCTGAAGAATGTCAAACATCAGGTCCAGATGGGATTCCACCAGAAGCTCTGAAGGCTGATTTGGACACCTCGGCCGATATGTTACTTTCTCTGCTGCAGAAGAGCTGATCAGAAAGACGGGTCCCAAATGATTGGCAGAAAGGTCATTTGGTCAAACTTCCAGAGAAAGGGGATCTGAGGCTATGCGATAACTGGCGAGGTATCATGCTGCTCTCAGTCCCTAGTCAAGTACTTACACGCATCATCCTTCTGCGTTTGCGCGACGCTATAGATCAAGTGTTACGACCAGAGCAATCGGTCTTCAGAAAACAAAAGTCTAGTATCGACCAAATTGCGACCCTCCGCAAAATAATTGAAAAGAGCATTGAATGGCAATCGCCTCTTCGCCTCACTCTCCATAGATTTTGAGAAAGCCTTTGACAGTGTGGACCGCGAATTCATATGGAAGCTTTTGCCACACTATGGGGTTCCACCGCTGTGCATGGACCTCATAGAGCAGCTGTATGAATGTGCTTGCTGTGAGGTAATTCACAACGGAAGACTAATCGACCCATTTGCAGTTAAGACTGGCGTCCGCCAGGGATGCCTTTTGTCCTCAATGATTTTTCTGCTGGTAATAGACCAGATCATGAAACAGATAGTAAAGAGTGAGAAGAACGGTATCGACTATTCGACTATTTGGAGGACATGGAATACACTGATGTTGTCTGCTTGATATCACGTGACCCTCAACGTCTTCAGAGAAATACCGATAGACTAGCACAATTTGCTTCATATGCAGGACTACGCGTGAATACCGAAAAAAAGTCCTCCGTGTGCTAACTGATGAACACTCATTAATCACCATCCATGGTAAGGCAGTTAAAGACGTCACGCAATTCGTATACCTCGGCAGCCTTGTTTCAATAAGTGGTGGCACGGACGGAGACATAATCGCCAGAATCGGCAAAGCAAGATACGCGTTCATAGCTTTGAAACCCATTTGAGAGTCGAACGTTCTATCAAATCGCACGAAACGTCTTATATTCAGAAGCAACGTCAAATCCGTGCTACTTTATGGATCAGAAACCTGGCGAGTGACAGCGAAGTCTTCTAGCCGCTTGCAATCATTCCACAATAATTGCCTTCGTCGAATTATTAGGCTAAAATGGCCAGAAAAGATAAGGAATCAAGACATGTGGCAGATTGCTGCTGAGGACCCGAACGCCCAGCAGATCAGTAGAAGAAAGTGGAGATGGGTTGGGCACACCTTGCGGAAACCTTATGATGACACCACGCGTCATGCTCTGGTACGGAACCCAATCCGGAAGAGACGGGTCGGACGTCCAAGAATATCTTGGGAGCGCTCGTGTGAAGAGGCAGTCCGCAAGTGTGGACTTAACTGGAACGACATCAAACTGGCTGCTATGGACGGATCAAACTGGAGACAAGTTGCCGAGGCCCTATATTCCTCCAGGAACTCAAGGGATTAAGTCAAGTAAAGAGTTGATAAAAAAAGGTCTGTTTCAGCAGGTGTCACAGAGAGCATGCGCGCACAAACATTGACTAATGTAATTGTACGGTTGATGCTTCCGAGATTTAGCGTCCGAATACTAATGCTGCCGATGCTTATTTGTTCTCTTTCGCACGACAAACACAACTGTAGGCACTCGAGGATTATCGTAGTTTATGACTAATATTTTTCTTACGACTATGAGGATTCAGACGTCGTCATGAAATCCACGAGGCACATACACAAAGTTTTAGGTTCACAGTTTCAGAGCCATCTATCACGTTTTCATATAATCCGTATTCTTAAATTGGAAATTTTGTTATTTTGTAATTTGTTATATTCTGATCTCTGATGAAGATCATTGGCTTGTACTCATACATATACATATATATGATATATATATATATATATATATATATATATATATTTATATATATATATATATATTACAAAATGCGTATCATAACTATTTACTACACCATAAGCTCGATTATAAACTTTTAAAATTTTATTTTAATTGAAAAATCAATTCAGGGCGTAAAGGGTTAAGAATCAAGGATCACTTTTGAATAAGTCGATCATCTACAAATATTTTCTTAGCACACAGGTGGATCAATTTGATAACGTGTCAGTGATGGTTTGCTGTATGAAGAAATGCGCATACGTACGTCCGCCCTATGTCCGTCGTACGACTTATGTCTGATAGTTGCTTAAGAACCAGTTATAAAGTGCACTGATATATTTTTGTAGAATTTGGCAATCTTCTGTGGTGGTGATGTCATAAGAAAATAAAATGACTTAACTGCTCACGTTTTCAAGTATATCTTCCACGTAAACCAGAAAGAGTGATGGCCACTTGAGGAACGCAATTTGTAACACCTGGGCTGGATAATACACCATGAACTATAACACTGAATTCTCTATCAAACAAATGATCTTGTATTCGAACCAAGAATCTGCAACTCACCCCGACCCCAACTAATCTATTTGAATGAAATAGGCCCAATGTAATGTGGTGCTCACATCCCCAGCCAAAACACACCATTATCAGTTTCTAGATGTTTGCCGTCATCAGGTGGAGACAGTAAGATCAGGTTCAGTGAGCGTTGAGGCAGTAGAAAAGCAATAAACAAAGTTCAACTGTTATGCCACTGTTGTATAAGGCCTTTCAATAAAACGTGATGTTGAAATACAGAATCCTAAAGTGATTCCTGGCCAAGCGCTCGAGGCGCACATAAAAGACCAATGTATTGTTGTGCTCACACACCCATACCTTACACACCACTACCGGTTTATGGCTGTTTGTCGTCATCAGGTTGAGAGAGTGAGATAAGGTTCAGTGAGCCTTGAAACAGTGGAAAAGCGGTCAACAAAGTTAATCTTGTATGCCACTGTTATATAGGGTCATACAAAGAACATCGATGTTCAAATACACAACCACCAAGCGATTTCTGGCAAAGCGCTTGAGGCGCATATAAAAGACCAATGTATTGCGATGCTCACATCCCCAACCCATACACACTATTACTGGTGGGTAAATGTGACAGTACTCTAGCCCCGGATTCGATTGCATTAATAAATGATAAAATATTTCAGGTAACTGCTGTCTTTGTTCGTTGCAGAGGTAAATCCTTGCACGGTGCCAGTACTGCTGAAGTCGAAGCAGAAAATAAAATGACCAGTTTTGAGTTCAGCATTCGACGTTTGAAGGAAATATTGGTAAATCTTTGAGTACGCAATTTATCAATGATGTAGACCATCACACCAAAACAACAATTTTGGAGCCACCACCGAATGAGTAAGGCTATTAGTTTGCCAAAAAAGAAGGCCGAACTCGTGAGGTCGTAATAAAAAAAAAGAAAACGCACGTAACCCGATGCTGTTAGACGTCGCCAATGTTGCTTTTTTCTGTTCCGTCAATGTCGCCTTCCACACTGTTTTTCTGACCTGTCATTATCATATTGCTTTACGGACCCTTTTGCTTATTTTGACCTTGATTTACTGCGCACAATTTGTCGTAATCTCGATTGCGTGGGACGGTCGTACATTTGAACCTGATTTGATTTTGACTCGTGTACGTAACTTGGTACGTACACGATATTGTTTTGATATAAACCCGGGTCTAACCCGGTTAACCCAATAATTGAGGTATGTTTTTCAGTTATTTTGATTGCCTCAATATAGTACCGCTTTTGTTGACAAATCCTCGTTGGTTCTGAAATACCTGGGATTTTGCGCGTAACTCCATATTGGGGAATTCTTTGATTCTCAATAAGAATCAACAGTACTCAATTAATACTACATAGTGCTCAATTAATTCGGAGTGTTCATCCGTCTTCGTAAATTTCGATTCGACATTTTGAATGCATTCGTCAAGAAATCGTATGGTAGCTGAAATGTTCAACAAAGGTTTTACCAAGTCGCTGGAGAACGAAGACAATTTCGCTAATGATTCTCCCTACAATCCATTTTCTCAATCTTTGCAAACAGACGGACACCGTTTCGCTGAACCAGCAGAAGCAAGACTCGACGAAATGGAAAGAAAACGAAAAGCAAGAGAACGAAGAAAATTAGAACAGGAAATTGCTATCGATAAAATTGAAATTGAGATAAAGGAGAGAAAAATTAGAAAACTTCATTTAGAAAGAATGCTGAGTCTTCTTAACGATAACGAAAATTTTTTCGAAAATATTGTCGCCACCGAGGTTCGAACCTGCGACCTCACTTCTCCAAGCGAAGCAGATAACCGCTGCACCATGACCACATTGACCTGTCGTCCAATCCCAAATATTCAAAGGTTTGACTGCAATAGCTCTGGTGAACCAGAAGTTTCGGTTGATGTGTCTGATCGAAAGGCACTCGTTGCAGATGTTGATGACTTTTTCACGATTCAGCCTTTCTGACAAAGTTGTGGACGTCCTGCTTGTTTTATTTCGCATTGTTATAATCGTGATAATATGACCACTGATTTTACTGAGACTGATTTGACGACGCGATCAGGTCTGTTGAAGACACATCTGGATATTCCCACGAAACTGGTATTTGATTCCGGATTTGACGGGGAACCTGGCCGAGCTGCTTATATGTCCATTTCAAGTGATCGGTGGAACAGTCCGGAAGGTTGCGGTGGTGATACATCGAATTATGAAGTGTCACCAGTCGACGTGATCAGTATTTATGCTGATTCGAATTCCCGTGTGTGTGCATCGGAGCAAAATCTTGTTAATGTCAAAATACCTTCGATTGACATGTGTGCAGATCGGACGAAGGATGAAAGGAACAGAAAGTCCGCGTGGAACGAAAGCCATGCTGGCTTTGGGGGGCGGTGTTGCTTCTTTCTGTTCCGTCAATGTCGCCTTCCACACTGTTTTTCTGACCTGTCATTATCATATTGCTTTACGGACCCTTTTGCTTATTTTGACCTTGATTTACTGCGCACAATTTGTCGTAAACTCGATTGCGTGGGACGGTCGTACATTTGAACCTGATTTGATTTTGACTCGTGTACGTAACTTGGTACGTACACGATATTGTTTTGATATTGACCCGGGTCTAACCCGGTTACCCCAATAATTGAGGTATGTTTTTCAGTTATTTTGATTGCCTCAATATAGTACCGCTTTTGTTGAAAAATCCTCGTTGGTTCTGAAATACCTGGGATTTTGCGCGTAACTCCATATTGGGGAATTCCTTGATTCTCAATAAGGATCAACAGCACACTCAAAACTAATTTCATTAGTCAAACACTTCCGTGTCTGGAGAAAGCGAATAGCAGCGTTTTTATCCAAATGGAAGAAATGAAGACATCAAAGACCTCGTACGTCCGGCTCAAATCTTGTCGGATTGAGCAATTCACGCCGAAACCTATTTGCGAATTCAAGCGGTCGGCGATCAATAAGCATCTCACATGGTTTAGCATCTCAGGAACGGACTGTTTAAAGGGATACGGAATCACACTGTTTAACGAATTATCACATACTTCATGATTGTACACTAGTTGTTAACTACGACTTCAGAGCAGCTGTACAAATAACGTCAGTTTAGACTCCGTCATTACTCACGACATATACAATTAATTGCATCTGTACAAACACAAACAGCGTTTTCAACAAATTAATCGAATTGTCCGAGATTTGTAATGAAACATCGCCTTACATAGTTGCAATAACAGAAACGTGGTTCCATGCCTCATTGTCTGATAATGAACTCTCTTTGCCCAGCATGTCTTTAATCCGGCGTGACCGTTTAGGGGATGGCGGAGGAGCAGCACTCTACTTCAAGCAATCGTTTATCTGTAGAACTGTGAACGACCAGACCCTTGATACAACATATACATTTTGGTGCTCTCTGACTCTTATTTTAGGAGGCCAATGTAATATTGGAGTGCTCTATTGTTCTCCAACAGCAACTCTCGTCCTAAACAATAAACGAATTAACGCTTTGCGCTATGTAACATCGAGTAGCAATACTGAATTATCGATAATAGGGATTTCAACTTAACTCAGCACTTTAGCCGGGATGATCCTCCATCAGAGATCTTTAAAAATGAACTTCGAGCAGTATTTGATAACACCCCTTTATAACCACGTTTTTGGATTTACTCGTAAAAGGGGATCAGACCTCCGTCTACCTTGGACTTAATGCTTACATCAAATTCCACAGCTGGACGAAGCGATCACGTTGTCATAGAAATCGAGTACGTTCGTTGCGCTAGGCAAAACAGTGACGAAACGAAATGCGTCAGAAGAGTGAACTACCGTGCTCTGTGTGCCGAGTTACAAATCACTATTTACGCACAACTGGATTACTCTGATCCGGTCAGTCATGGGCGCTAACCCTTACAGTACTCGAAATCCATATTGGATGAACGTTTAATGTTTGTTTTGAAGAAAACGTCTCAATGTAATTAATTTTTACTACGAAGCAGAACTAAAAATGTTTGAATTAAAGGCCAATAGCACGGGCGTTTTACAAGGATACTTACACAGCTGATTCTTAATCACAATTTACAGGACTGCAAAACAAACTTATCAACTAAATTCGAGGTGAGAAACAAGATTTCCAATAAACATTTATTTTTCTGATGCACCAGAATTAGAAATTCTTGTATAAATGTTTGTAAACTCGTGTAATCCACTCCGTTGACAGAAAGCAGGACGCAGGAAAATTGAATTTAATCAAGTCGTCGTAGACCAATATTCAATTCGATTAAATTCAAAGTATAATGTTGCTCAAATCGCCTGCACTTATTGCCCAGAAGGTGTTTGTGGCTAGAGATAATAAATTTGGAATTAGTGGAAACAATTTTTATTGCGCTGGAAATAATATTGACTTACATATACCATGGAAAATATTGTGAATGTATTAGACATGTGTGCTTAACACGAGATTAATATGCATAAATCCACCCTCCAGCACAACACTTGTGGAGGATTCATCGGATATATCTTTAGGCTACAATTACGAAATCGTATTACTTCGGGTTTCATGATGATAGAACGGTTGAATCGAAAATATCATCGCAAGTATACAATGATGTTTGACGTCTTTGGTAGTCATACGATATGCAATTCATTAATGTCTTCGGAAGTTTGTTCTCAGATAGGGAACGGATAGGCAGGTACATGGATGGGAGGGGTCAGTCAAGATCCGGTGGATAAGTAACATGTCACAGCGGTGAAGACAGTAGGTAACGTGAAATATACCTAAACTGTGTAACTTATCCTCGTAAGACAAGTTGTGCATACCTCGGATAAGCTTTTTCACTTGCCGCTGTAGTTTTTCGAGAAGGGACACATCTTCGCATAGCCAAGGCTGCCAAGCCTGTACAGCGTACTAAATGTGTTAACGGTTGTATACATTCAGCAGGTTGCGGATGAGAAAGCGCTCAAACCTGACGAAACCGCCGCAAATTTGATCGATGTTGCGATTGGTTGCTGCTGCGGCTTTTTGCGGTCGGCGGAAAAGCCTTGTTGTTGTGTGAATAACAGTCGATTTGTTTCAAGATATGAGACAAGGTGGTCATTGATTATGCTTTCCCTGACTTTAAAAATGACAGACAAAGCACAATGTGGCGATAATATGCGGGTTCCGACCGGATACCGCGCGATAACACCTTCTTACTAAACAGAAGGAAAGGTGGTGGAGTCCATACAACTTTGAAAATACGTGGAAAGTAGATGATATAAATGCAATGCGGTACTTATATTATTAACATAATAAACTTGATAAAATAAAAATTTTTGAAAAAAAGGTATCCCGTCTTTCTGCTTTTGTGAACCACACACCAGACTTTCATTCATTTTTACGTCTCTAGCAACTTTTTAGCTCTTTCAACAATCAAATTGCTGAAAAGAAGTGTGCTATCATGCACATAGGGAGCAACAACATGCGACATGCATATCATTTAGAGAGCTATGTTCTCAGGATAGTTGATGTAGAGCGAGATTTGGGGGTGATGGTAACTTCATCCCTCAAAACTGCAGAGGATACTGCCAGAAAGGTCGGTTCTGCCAGCTGCATGTGGTGGGCATTGAGACGATCCATCTTAGAGACAAACCCCAAATTTTTTCAAGTTCTGTATAGCTCCCACGTTAGACCAATATTAGAATTTGGGCTTCCGGTGAACTATCCGTTAACCAAAGGGGAGAAGGATCGACTGGAGAAAGTCCAAAGGAGGGCTACTAAGTGCGTATGGGGTATGTTTCGTATTCCCTATGACGACCGATTGCGGGAACTTAAACTTTACTTACTGAAATATCGAAAAATGCGATATGATTTGCTTGTCACGCTAAGAATCCTGCTTGGATATTACGGAACAGAACTTCAACAATTCTTTTCGGTATCCACGGACTCCAGAACTAGATGTCATTCGCTGAAGTTGCAAAAGCGCCGAACGGAACACCTGAAACCATCGTTTACTCTTCCGACCAGAGTGGTCAATATTTAAAATGCACTCTCCGCTAATGAAATCGGGGCAGTCACCGAAGAGCAGTTTGAACGCATATTGGACGGTGAACTTTCCGCTATCCTGCGCGATTCGCCTACTTTTTCAGCTAAATAACTCCTCGTGAGGAATCTACGCTGAGATAGCATAGACCCGGGAGGTGATGCGGCTTCCACGGACTGTAGTCCTCCTGCCGTCTATTCAGGAGAAGGAGAAGAAAAAGAATTCATCGAGAATCAAGAATGAATGGCCCTGAACTGTGCTTCGAAGACAATAATAATAATAATAATAATAATAATAATAATAATAATAATAATAATAATAATAATAATAATAATAATAATAATAATAATAATAATAATAATAATAATAATAATAATAATAATAATAATAATAATAATAATAATAATAATAAATAATAATAATAATAATAATAATAATAATAATAATAATAATAATAATAATAATAATAATAATAATAATAATAATAATAATAATAATAATAATAATAATAATAATAATAATATATTATTATTATTATTATTACTATTAATCTATTCTTGGACATCCAAAGCATGTAATACATGATCAGTTTATCAAAATTGGAACAGCAAAAGAAAATATAACGGTGCAAACGACCGGAGTGAGCGGGATTCCTAAACATTTTTTTCCGTTCAATAATGGCAACGAATATACAGTTAGTGCGAAAAAAATTCTATTGTCTAATAACAATAAGGTTTCATTTAAATTTCGTTAGGATTCACGGATTGCAAGGATGAGAAAACATGGAGAACAGAAATGGAAGGTAATGATGGGAAAAGTGGAGTGAATTGTAATAAATTGTCATAAAAAAATCGACAAATAAATTATATATGCATCACTTCATTTTTTTTACGAAAAGATTGGTTGAGAAGATGGAAAAGCGAATATAAATACATCAGCTGAAGAAAATCTAAAAAATTCTGGGGGATGAGAGAGAGTGTAGTTAATAGCATGGGAGTAGGGTACGCCGTGTGCTCAAATACTCTTGACGAATTGTCAACGAATCGAACCAAAATGTGTTCACCAGCCGGGTTCTCGTTATCTGCGGGAGAGTGAATAGCAAATGGAACAGATCTCGGTCGGATAGATTCCGAGCCTGTTTCAGTGACGGTTCGGTATTCAAAACACTGGAATATAATGAAAGATATTCTCTTCACCATCATGGTGAGTGGTCCTCAAAGAAGAATAGTTCATCATTTGAAAAAATGAGAATGTACATTAAAAAATAATGATTTTCATTTTTTTACTTTTTATTTTTTTGGTAGACTTTATTGTTTTGCAAGTTTGGATAAAATGTGACATTTATATGCCTCATATTTAATAAAAGTCAGATATATACCTAATGGTTTATAGAAAATGTCATGGAAGGCAATATGACAAATAGACAAATGTGATGCAAGTCCCAATCTATGACGAGACATGCATAGACCCTATGTAACCTGACACTACATCAGCGTTATAAATAGACAATCAGAAAATTCATTATTTAGATGTTTCGAATTTTTTTTAGACAGACGTTTGATTACGATAGAAACCTAAATTGAAACAATGAGGATAACTATGTATAAACAAAAAGGGGGTAAGATAAGCCTAAAGAGATACAATAAGTAAAGGTACATAAAATACTAGTCCCAGGTTTTAATGTATGTATGAAAGCACAAGCCTGATCCACGCAAAGTCCTGCACAGTCAGAGACTGCACGTGGGCTATGATACTTTCAGGTTGCTCAGGCCTAGACAGATATGAGGGAGGAATAGAAATAGATGTAACATACATAGACCCTAAGTAACCTGACACTTAATAATACCATGTATTTCGGACATTGTGAACAGTTCTATACGTGTGCTAATGTACAAAATACTCACAATTGGTTAAATAACCAAGAATACCGTGACAAAATATATTGTCTATAGAAGTGTTTATTCTGAGAATTTCGCATAGCGATGGAGCAGTAGGAGAATCTACGAGTGTTTTAAATTCACATGTAGATGTGCACATGCGAAAATGGATTGGAAGAGAATTCCAAAGATGAGCATACATGATTAAAAAGAAGTTTTGTCGAACTTTAGTGCGAGTAAGGGGAATATTTAATAGCCTAATTCGACTACGTCGTACAGAACGATTGCAATCTCTAACATGAGTTTGCTCATTCTACGTTGGATGCATTCTAAGAGAATACAGTCACGCTTAGCGATGTGAGAGTAGGCTATATTACAGTAGTCAAGAAGTTGTAATTCTTTCATTTTATACAGACTTAGTCTACTTTCACGAAGGTGGAATTTTTGATTTAACAAACCAAAATTCTGTCTAGCTTTTGCTATGAGAAAACTTACTTGTTCGTTGGCGGGTCAGATATGTGCAACGAATAAGCAATGACTTATGAATTATTCAGTCACCTCGGTTTCGTCCTGTCCATTACCACATCCACGCCAAGTTTCGATGTGCTATGGTTTTGCGTGTTCGGCTGCGAAGAAATTATCTCGAGTTCTTCCGACGAAGGGGCTTTTCGTGACTCGCAAGACGTAGCAGCGCGTGACACTGAGTTGGAAACGTGGTCCATGTCAAATCGATCTGGTCGAACATTATGAAATCCCAAGAATTGGTGGAACAAACCTAGCTAAGTAATCCAGCGGCTCTTAGGAAGACTTTCGTTGAAGTAATCCATGAATGTGAAAAAGGTGAATGTCAAAACAACATGATTACAGTGGCCCAGGGAGGGTTTAAGGGAAGTTTATCGACCATTGTTGGTGATGATGAGATCCAGAAGGGATGGTGTATTTGTGCCCCTAAACAGAGTATCTTCGGGAACATGATTGTATAATGGATAGGTTGCCAAAATTTCGGACAACGAGGTGACAAATGGGCGAATGTAATGTTCAACATGGAGGCTGGGACTGTTAAATTCTCCCATTATCGGTATGGGGTAGAATGTTTTACTTGAAACATGTCGTAGTTATGACAGATTTGAGGATTCGAACAGTGGGGTATTACTGGGAGATCTATAAGCAACTGAAATCAGGAGAAGACTGTCTTGCTTGAGTGAGATTCGGCACCAAAGAACATCAGAGTCAACCATCGCAAGGTGAGATAATGGTTCGCGGCAAAGCAATTCGCGATGATAGAACATCACTTTACCTCCTCTTGTTGTACGGTCACATAGACGCAATGACCTATTTGGAAGGGTGAGTTCCGCATCAATAACAGTGCTTGATAACCACGTCTCAGTAACGTCTATCAGGTCCCATGAGTACAGGAAATGGCGGTAACGGAGTTCGGGATGTTTGTTCAGAAAACCAGCAACATTTGTATAACAGCATGAAATGCTGCGCGATTGCAGAGTATGCAGTGTGGTGAAGCGGTGTGCAGTTATTTTGCCGATCTCACTGAAACCGACTGCGAGAGCTTTTTGAAGTGGTCGTGTGAATTTTGTCGGCAGACTGATTTGTGCTGGGTGTGACTGACGGTTGCGGACATGTTATTGGTCTATTAACTGCGGATCGAAGACGGACGTTTGTAGGTGCGAAGCGTTTGTTATCATACAACGAGCGCAAAGCAGTATTAATCATACCTCTTGAATAAAAGTTAATTTTCATAATACGGGGGCATTGCCATTGTAGCTAGAGCACGTGTGAAGGCGTTTTAGGGCAGTCGTCAGAGTTCCGTGAACTTTGCTGTGTTCTTGTATGTAGCGCCTTTGACATTAGTCGTGTATAGTTTTCTTTGCCGATTCCCAATGGTAGCCTCCTTGTTTTCCATCTGCCTTTGAGGCCAAGGAACGTCTGGAAAAATACGAACAGGCAAATTTGTATTTTGGAGAAGGTGGGCCGAAATCAAGACCTCTTTAACCTTTACCGGGTAGTCAAGGGTGATATGAAGTAGACGTGGAGCATCTGTCTGAGGGGAGTTAGGGCGTCTGGAGAGAGGTTCTGAAGAAACCGGGTCTACATCATGTTCACGTTTTTCACAGGTAGCTCGCTATTCTTACAGATCATTCGGTCTGCGTGCTCGAAAGCATGGAGATACACTTTCGAGCACATTTGTACATACAATGATCAGGGATCGCGGGTTCTTGTGACTGTCTTTTGGAACTGCAGGTAGTTTTCCAGCGTTGTTTGGTTGTGGCTCAAAGTGCAAAGTATTGTGTAATTTTGTTGATCGATATGCACTTGGCAATACCAGATCATACAAAGGACTTGTACAGGCAGGTGGGGATTCTGTTTCCAGTAGAGAATTAAGGCGTAGCATTCTGGTGACAATAGCACCTTACGGATCCGGACAAATACGTAAAGGCATAACAACAATCTGAACGGAAGATGAATGAGAGCTATAGTCGACCAAGTTTAAACGAGTGCCCAGATTATTTTGGAGGTGTGCTTGTAAACACCCGCAACAACCATGATTGTTTTGTAAGGAACACAGGCATGTGCAACTGTGAATGGAAGATGAGAGTGGTCTCATAACCGATAGGTGAGAGAGTTAATGTAAGTTGCATGTCTAGTCAAATGAAAAAACGTTGGACAGCAGTTTATTTCAACAAATACTCACAAAAATGTGGTATTGTACATTTAGGAGAATACAGAAAGTAGAGTCAAAATATGGATAACAATCAATGGTGCTACAGCACTTCGTTCAGTTCAGTTCAGTTCAGTTTGCACAGGACTGTATATGGCTAACAAGACTATCGAGCGTCCAGATTTATTCAGGTGGTATGCCACAGAGCAGCGTCCACTACTTCAAACAATATTTTCACAAATATCTTCTGGTGTAAGAGTAATCTTGAATGCAACAGAAAAACTCCCCTCACCAATAGGTTAGGAGAAACATTAGTGCGTTCTAAAGACAACATGAGGATCATACCAACTGTTTCCTCACGGATAAAAATCAAGAAATAATGAAGGCCACACAGAGTCGAAACTATTCTTGAAACCACCTACCGAAGTAGAACAAACAACTTCTTTAGGAAGTCGATTCCAGTAATTTACTACCCTCTCACTGAAGAAAAACTACGGGCATTCGACCTGAAATGTCGCTCGGCCAGTTTCAATGGGTGGCCTCGAGTACCCACAATTGGCGTCCGGGCATACAATTCACTGGGATGAATAGTACTGAAACCTGACATGATTTTGAAGGTTTTAATCAGGTCCCCACGTAGCCTACTCCGTTTTTGGGAGAAGAACTCTAGACTCAGCAATCGTTCCTGATAAGACCTACCCGTTTGCCCAACAATAATACGAGTAGCTAAACGTTGAACACCTTCCAGCTTGGCAATATCTTTTCCCAAATAAATGACCATACTGGAACGCAATACTCCAGATTTGGTCTCACGACCGCTTTGTATAATGGTATGAAAACCTCTGGAGACCTTCAGGATAAAACTGATCGGAGGCAAAAAAGCTCTCTCGTAGCGCGTTGTGCAGCAGCGGGGACACTTGAGCGACGCAGACAAATCATCGGTAAGAAAAAGAAAAATTAGCGGTCCGAGTACGGAACCCTTTGGGACTCCACTAACAACTTTTACTTCCGACGAATACATATATCTTATCCTGACACGAAAGAATCTATTGCTTAGGAATCCTATTATCCATTTCTCCAGAATACCATCGATACCCATATGACCAAGTTTGTCTGCAAGCAATCTGTGGTTTACCGAATCAAAGGCCTTGCAAAAGTCAAAGTAAAAAACTTCAACCTGTTGGGCTTTGACTAGTCTCATGGTGACTTCGTTAAGAAAATATGAGAGTTTTGTTAGGCACGACTTCCCTTCAAGGAAGCCGTGCTGAGCAGAGTTCAGCAACGAGTAATCAACTAGATGGCGACAGATCCTATCCCTAATAAGTTTCTGCAGGATTTTACTTGAAATGCTTGTAAGACTTACGGGTCTGTACTTACAAACTGAGGATCGACTGCCACCTTCATGAATCGCGATCACATAAGCCAACTTTTAAATACTCGGAATATATCCATGTTGCAAGGAAGCGTTAAAAATACGACCCACAGGATCTGCTAATATTGGCACCAGGTTCTTTATAATTTCAGGGTGAATGTCGTCTGGGCCAGCAGATTTATGGGGGTAAGTTGCTGCAAGAGCAAGTTTAACCTCATCATCAGTGAAAAATAACTCCTCAAGTGGAGTAACGATATCAGGCCTTTTGATGACTGGCATGTTAGGCGGATCTATTTTGCGATCACGCCACTGCACAGCCTGAAAATGTTTGAGAAAGGTCGAAGCCATTTCTGAATGTGAAACTGTTTGAGTTTTGTTTTCCTGCAAAAGTTGCCAATCCAATCGCTCGTTTTGCGTTTGGATTGGGCATCACGATAGTAACGCTTTGGGCACTGCTTTATATTGCGTGCCAACCGTGATTCAAAGTCACGTTTTGCTTGGCGTTGGATTCACACAGCCTCATTTCTGACCATTTCATACCTTGTTCTGGACCGTTGTGTCTGAGAAGCTTTGTAAGTTTGCTAGGCACGGTCTCTCATTCTAATCGGTCGTCGCATCTCAGGTGTCCACTACTGTGGCTTGTTGCGTTGCTTGACGTGCACCAACGGTGCAAATCTATCTAGCATGGTAGACAGGCAGTGGTGTATAAGCTGCCAGTTTGTTGCTATATCATCACCTACATATTGAGACAAGAACATTTTAGCATCCTCTGAGACGACTTCTCAGTCTACGCGATTGAAATTGCGCTTCAGTTTGGGAGGAGGTTTTCATACCTGAATCTTAGTTGGAATCTGATCACAACGTGATCACTTTTTCCTAGTGGAGTGAGATAATCTACCTGGCGAACCATTTCTTTACTTAAAGAGATAACGAGATCTAGGATCAAAGGTGAGCAGCCCTGGCGGAATCTTGTGGGCTCATTGACATCTTGACTCATGGCATGCATATGAGTCCATTCGATGAAGTCCTCAGACATCTTATCAGATGAACAGCACGGGTTCAGCCAAGATATATGTCGTAGGTTAAAATCGCCAACTATAAGAACCTGGGACCCGAGCGTGTGCAGCAAACTGAGATTGCCAAGCAAATTTTGCAAGTACTGAGGTCCTGCTTGCGGGCTCATATAAGCGCATGCTATTACCTTCGAATGCTTGTATGATTGAACGATGCATGAGCTAATTCGGACGTTGTGCGTGCTGAGCCTAACGCTCGGTTCTGAATTTTAAAGAGCTAGTCTGAGAAAGATAGCAACTCCACCCCCGTTCAGTTCACCTGGTCAATCACATCTGACCACGGAATAACTACTAAAAATTGAGTCAGGTATATGGTCAGTTGCAGATAGCTAGGTTTCGGACAGTGCTATTTCATGCGGTCGTATCTCATGCGCTATGATGGAGAGTTCAGACTACTTATTTCGGATATCACATGCGTTTCCGTATATCACTGTGGCGACAGTGTCTCGCGATATGTTCATACTTAGTCCAGTTCGATACTCGGGCGTAATATTCGAGGAGTCAGCACGTTTTATGGTGTGCTCTTTGATAGAGTGGATTCGAGGTGCGCGGCATGAAGTTCTGCCGTACCTTGGAGGCCGCTAATCACGAGTGGTGGAATTTCAGAGACAACACGGTGATTATCGTTTTCATCCCCAGATCCATCCGTGATGTCCATACTTAACAAAGTGCCATCCTTTTCTGAAGATCAGCGCATTTTGTAATAATTTACATCATAACGTGAATTCTTCGACCTATCGGATTCCTTCTTGTCGTCGTGCACGACAACATGTTTCCCTTTGTTAGTTTCATTTTAAACAATGAAACTTGCAACAAACTGGTCACGCTCAGACTGCAAGAGAAATTCAACTAAAAGTGGTCTTGGAGAGTGGCTAGACTCACTTTTGGCACCATTCCACACGCCAACACGATGAACACGCTTCAGTGGCGTATCTGAGCGCATACCAACCTTACGGAGCAGATTTCTTATACAACTACGGTCGAGTGACTTACGCGTTTATTAATAATAATAATATATTCTTGGACATCCAAGGCATGCAATACATGATCAGTTGATCAAACTTTGAACAGCAAAAGAAAATATAACGGTGAAAATGACCGAAGTCAGCGGGATTTTTGAACAATTTTTTTTCCGTTCAATAATGGGATCGAATATACAGTAATTGAGAAAAAATCCTTAATGTCTAATAACAGTAAGGTTTCATTTGAATTTTGTCAGAATTTACGAATTGCAAGGATGGGAAAACATGGAGAACATAAATGGAACGTAATTATGGAAAAAGTGGAGTGAATTGTAATAAATTGTCGTGGAAAAATTGGTTGGGAAGATGAAGAAGAAAACATAAATCCATCAGCATAAGAAAATCTAAAAAAATCTGGGGGATGAGAGAGGGTGTGGTTAATAGCATGGGAGTAGTGTACGCTGTGTACTCTAATACTCTTGATGAATTGTCGACGAATCGAACCACAATGTGTTCACCAGCCGGGTTTTCGTTACCTGCAGGAGAGTGAATCGCAAATGGAACAAATCTCAGAGGGATAGATTCCGAGCCAGTTTCAGTGATGGTTCGGTATTCGATGACTCTGGAATATAATGAAAGATATTCGCTTCACCATCATGGTGAGAGGTCATCAAAGAAAAATAGTTCATCATTTAAAAAAGGAACGTACATTGAAAACAATGATTTTCAGGTTTTTTACTTTTTTGGTAGATTTTATTGTTTTGCAAGTTTCGATAAAACTGTGACATTTATTAGCCTCATATTTCGAAATTTTTAGAGAGACATTTGTGTACGATAGGAACCTGAATTGAGACAATAAGGATAACTATGTTCAAACAAAAAGGGGGCAATATAAGCCTAAAGAGATACAATAAGTGAAGGTACATATAATACTAGCCCCAGGTTTTGATGTATGTATGATGTATGTATGAAAGCACAAGCCTGATCCAGGCAAAGTGCCGCACAGTCAGAGTCTGCACGTGGGCTAAGATGCTGTCAGGTTGCCCAGGCCTAGACAGATATGAGGAGGGAATAGAAATAGATGTAACATACATAGACCCTAAGTAACCTGACACTTAATAATACGATGTATTTCTGAGAGAATTTGGGAGAATTTCGCATAGCGATGGAGCAGTAAGAGAATCTACGAGTGTTTAAAATTTACCTGTAGATGTGCACATGCGAAAATGGAGTGGAAGAGAATTCCAAAGATGCGCATCCCTAATTAAAAAGAAGTTTTGTCGAACTTTAGTGCGAGTAAGGGAAATATGTGATAGCCTCATTCGGTTACGTCGTACAGAACGATTGCAATCTTGGAAGCGCATGGTAGATCTGAGCCTAATTTGGTGCTCTGTGATGATCCTGAAGGAAGGAAAAAGATTAAGGCAAATTCTGCGTAACCATTGCGGGTCAAGTTTAGTAGATTGCATCTTACTCTATAAGATGAAGGACTAGAGTAGCCAAACATGAGTTTGCTTATTCTACGTTGAAGGCATTCTAAGAGAATACAGTCACGCCCAGTGATGTGAGAGTAGGCTATATTACAGTTGTCAAGAAGCGATAATACTTTCATTTTCTATAGACTTGGTCTACTTCCACGAAGGAGGAATCTTTGATTTATCAAACCAAAATTCTGTCTAGCTCTTGCTATGAGAAATCTTACTTGTTCGTTGAAATTGAGAGATGAAGAATATCTAAATCCTAAGTCTTTGATTTCGTTAGAAGGTGCGAGTGGTGTATTGTTGAGAATAATACTACCGGCGGGTATTGGGCAGCGTATATTATGAATTGCTTCTTCAGAGCTGAGAATTCTAAACCCCATTGTTAGCCCCAACTTGAAAGGGTTTAAGGATCGTCGTTGAGAGAGTGCATAGCCTGTGATATCTCTATGGCTGGAATAGCTAAAACAAGTTTAATATCATCCGCAAAGATAAAAAGCTTTGAGTTTTTTACGAAATCTTGCACATCATTAAAATATATAAGAAAAAGGAGGTCACCTAGTACGCTACCCTGAATGACTCCACTTGGTATAGGTTGTGTTTCAGAGGATTCGTCATTAACGGAGACGGAGAAGGTGCGATCAGAAAGATATGAACAGAACGAATTAAATAGGGATCCGGAAATACCAAGTGATGGAAAACATTTCTTTTGTTATTAAAAACTTGCTATTGTAAATCTTTTCTTTACACACCTTTGGTTAATTATTTGTTTCAATTGTTCGTTTCGGCCATTGTCGTTCATTGTTGTTAAATTTGGTTGCCATTTTGGGCACTTGAAATTGGCTTGTATTTTGACACCACTTTTGGGTGTTTTGTCTTTGATAGACATTTTGGACGGCAATTTTGGTAATTCCTTTCATTCTATTTATATATCGGGTCGTCATTGAACTTGTGTGCATTTGATATAATTGGTTCTGGAGTATTTTGGCTCCACTGTTTGCTGTACGTTCATATACAGTTGAGGTTTGTATAATTATTGTTGTTGTAATTGTTGCTAATTACAGTACCTTATAACATCCGAATTGTGGTTTTGAATTTGTCGAACTGAGAAACGGGTGGAATACGCGTAACTCACGTCACAGACGTTACATTTAGTTGCAAGATTGCTGGCTTCGCGTATATAGGGTTCATCTCGATTAAGCACCAGGATGTTACGAGATTTATCTCGTTTTCCCTGACGAGCCGATTTAAGCTGCTCCAGAACCTTGGATAACTCAGCGAGACTCAAAACGACAGTAGCAAGTAAATTTGACTGAGAGTCAAATTTTCTAGTGTCCACCTATTCATGACCGGTCTGTGCCTTGTTCCTACTTTTACGTGGCTTCGAAGGCTTAGAAGACGGGGCCTGGGATGTGACATTTGGCTTGGCCGCTTGATCCGGTGCCTTAACCTTTTTAGTCCTTTTGCGTGACTTTGTAGGCTTGGGATTTTTACTCGCCGTAATTTCTTTGGAGTTCGTTGTTTGTACCGCTGGGCTAGCAGTGATACTCTCACGTACAACATCAGTGAAAGATCTATCCGCACTAACCTGAGAAGCTGTGCTGTATTGCCGAGAACGAGCATTTCAAGCCTTTCCGCAAAATGCTTTTTAGCTGCCCATTGGCTTTCACTACATATCCATTGGAGCCAACGGTGAGTAACATAAACCTTATAGTGCTCGAGATGTATCCCCGAACACTTCGGATGTGTCCATCTCTTTCAAGTATTACACTCAATACCATTTAATACTTTTCTGCAACAAGATTTTTTTAGGCACTTGTTGGCAATCATGTTAAAGAAAATATTTGAATAGTGATTAAAGCAAATAAATTTCACAGACGGAATAGACTTCACGTTATGATGTGTATAATGCGATAAATTGATTACCAATTTACAGCGAAATCAGAGAAAACCAATCTGGAAATGGATTGTTAACAAGAGCGTGGGAAATACAACCAAGTTAAACGTACCGCTAGAGAATTGAAAAATGAGAAAACGCTATTTATTTGTACGATCATGAGGGTATTTGTCTATACTGCCTCTACCTGAGACGTAGCATAATCTGCCGGGCGATCAACAGCTTCACCCGGAGTTTCGTCCTCAGTCTCGCCATGAAGCTCCATCAATTTTCCAATATCAAGTCTAGGCTTCTTTAATACTTCCACTCTCCGTATGATCGTGTCAGCTTGGGAGTAGATGATGAATGCAGCCTTCCTAGCGTCTTGGGCTATCGGATCCGGAATAAGTTTATTAATAACTTCTTTCATGTCACAATACGAAACCTCTTGACGAATTACATCGATCAAACGAGCTCGAATGCGCTTAATCCTCGTAGCTTGGGCATAACACTGACGAGATTTTGGTCGGTTCGGTTTAGGTGTGAACGATATTATGAAGAAACGCAGGTGTAAGCCATCCGTAGTCTTCACGTCCACATGAGCTTCGATTGTGGAGCGCCATCTTACGATAAGCAAACAAAGACTGTCACGAGTTATTTCCATGCCATGAAAGTTGGTAAGGCAGTGACGTCCTTGGACATCATCAACTTGTAGCTTGAATTTCCTGAATACTTCGTGCTTTTCGCTCAAGTCACCCAAACTGAGCGTCACAACGCGACCTTTGAGTGCTTCGCTGGCTATCTTCGTACCTTGGTTACGAGTTACCAGTGTACGGACACAAGTACGCTTTAAAAACATTGAGAGGGCGCGAATATCGTACCATTCTTTCTCAGTAAATGGATCAGCTGTTTTTTCTCCTTTCGTTTTCTTTAGAGCCAACTTTTTGACCGCTTACTGCCATTTTCGTAAAACACGCTCAATCAAGTTTAAATAATGCCTGTATGGTAGGTATTCGCAGAGTTTGGAGGGACAAGATGAAGATCATCCAGAACAGGTTTTGGGAACGTATTGAAGAGAAGGTTGTCCCTGGTCAAATGTCAGTAATTTAAGAGGTCGAAAGAGCAATGAGAGAAATGTTTGAGTTTCCAAGTCATTATAGCGGGCCTCATTAGCGTTTAGACTGCCACATCAATGGATTTTTTGACATTTAGACAGGTAGGGCGTCGACCCGCGACACAGCTACCCACCACATCCTCCAGAACAGGCTTAATTGAAACCGCGTGTGTACGGACTTCCGATACTGGAATCTGGAAGAGCAACGGAATTAGCAAAGAGTTAGCGGGGCTGTGACGAAAATGCAAATGGCACAGAAAGAGAACTTACTGTTGCCACGAGTGGGTATGTGTGTTTTAGGAGTAAGAGATTTCATGGATGTGAAAATCGAGGAGACATTTGAGTGAACCGGAAGAAGCGGCCTCAAAATACGTGCCTGTGAGAGTGTTCCACTGACTGCAAACTCTCACAGCGGAAACGTTGTGTCGACATTCAAGCCTGCTCTGTTGATATAACAGTTTGACCTAATGTCCTCAGAGGTTAGTTCTTGGGGAAGAAACGAATCAGGAGGTACATGGATGGGAGGGGTCAGTCAAGATCCGGTGGATAAGTAACATGTTACAGCGGTGAAGACAGTAGGTAACGGAGAATATACCTAAACTGTGTAACCTATCCTCGTAAGACATGTTGTGCATACCACGGATAAGCTTTGTCACTTGCCGCTGGGGTTTTTCGAGAAGGGACACATATTCGCATTACCAAGGCTGCCAAGCCTGTACAGCGTACTGAAAGTGTGAACGGATGTATTCATTCAGCAGGTTGAGTATGAGAAACCGCTCGAACCTGACGAAACCGCGGCGAATTTAGCCAATGTTGCGATTGGTTGCTGGTGCGGCTTTTTTGCGGTCGGCGCGAAAGCCATGTTGTTGTGTGAATAAAAGTCGATTTGTTTCAAGATATAAGGCAAGATGGTCATTGATTATGCATTGCCTGACTCTGAAAATGACCAACAGGAGCACAATGTGGCGATAATATGCGGGTTTTGAACGAATATCGCGTGATAACACCTTATATCCAAACTTAAGGAACGGTGGTGGAGTCCATACAACGTTGAAAATACGTGAAAGTAGATGATATATGTGCAATGCGGCTACTTTCGGAATCTTAGGGTGGATGCCTCCGAGTGCTGGTGAAGAGTATTGCTGTAGACATGAAATCTTCTTGTGGACCGTATCAGGGATACAATATTTCTGTCATTTCCTGTACTTCATGTGAGGGAGAAGAAAAATGGGAGTTTGTAGTATAAATAGTGTTTAATATTGGGGCGTAGTTTTCAGACAAAAGGTTCGCAGCTTTTTAGGCTGTTGAGTTGATTTCGTTTGCGCTGAGTGGGGATGAAATTAAAAGTTTAGCAAATTGTCTCTGATATACAAATTGGAAATCACTTTTTGGGTTATCCAAGAATTTATTACAGGTGTGCATTTTATACAGACATTATAATAATAATAATAATAATAATAATAATAATAATAATAATAATACTTGGACATTCAAGGCATGTAATACATGATCAGCTCATCAACATTGGAACAGCAAAAGAAAATATAACGGTGCAAACGACCGAAGTGAGCGGGATTTTTTAACATTTTTTTCCGTTCAATAACGGAAACGAATATACAGTAAGTGAGAAAAAATTCTAATGTCTAATAATAATAAGGTTTGTTTTAAATTTTGTAAGTATTCACGGATTGCAAGGATGGGAAAACATGGAGAACAGAAATGGAAGGTAATTTTGGAAAAAGTGGAGTGAATTGTAATAAATTGTCATAAAAAATCGACAAATAAATTATATATGCATCAATTCATGTTTTTTTTACGAAAAGATTGGTTGAGAAGATGGAAAACGGAATATAAATCCATGAGCATAAGAAAATCTAAAAAATTCTGGGAGATGAGAGAGAGTGTGGTTAATAGCATGGGAGTAGGGTACGCCGTGTGCTCCAATACTCATTAAGAATTGTCAACGAATCGAACCAAAATGTGTTCACCAGCCGGGTTTTCGTTGTCTGCAGAAGAGTGAATCGCAAATTGAACAAATCTCGGGCGGATAGATTTCGAGCCTGTTTCAGTGATGGTTCGGTATTCAAAACACCGGAATATAATGGAACAAATTCTTCTCACCATCATGGTGAGTGGTCATCAAAGTAGAATATTTCATCATTTGAAGAAAGGAATGTACATTGAAAACATAATGATTTTCAGGTTTTTTTTACTTTTTTATTTTTTTGGTTGATTTTATTGTTTTGCAAGTTTGGATAAAAATGTGGAATTTATAAGCCTCATATAAATAAAAGACAGATATATACATAATGGTGTATAGAAAATGTCATGGAAGGCAATGTGACAAATAGACAAATGTGATGCTAGTCCCAATCTATGACGAGACATGCATAGACCCTATGTAACCTGACACTACAGCAGCGTTATAAATAGATAATCAGAAAAATAATTTTTTTAGATGTTTTGAAATTTTTTTAGACAGACATTTGATTACGATAGAAACCTAAATTGAAACAATAAGGATAACTATGATTAAACAAAAAGGGGGTACGATAAGCCTAAAGAGATACAATAAGTAAAGGTACATAAAATACTAGTCCCAGGTTTTGATGTATGTATGATGTATGTATGAAAGCACAAGCCTGATCCAAGCAAAGTGACGCACAGTCAGAAACTGCACGTGTGCTAAGATACTGTGAGGTTGCCCAGGCCTAGACAGATATGAGGGGTGGAATAGAAATAGATGTAACATACATTGACACTAAGTAACCTGACACTTAATAATACCATGTATTTCGGACATTGTGAACAGTTCTATACGTGTGCTAATGTACAAAATACTTACAACTGGTTCAATAACCAGGAATACCGTGACAAAATAAATTGCCTATAGAAGTGTTTAATTTGAGAATTTCGCATAGCGATGGAGTAGTATGAGAATCTGCTAGTGTTTTAAATTTACCTGTAGATGTGCACATGCGAAAATGGAGTGGAAGAGAATTCCAAAGATGCGCACACCTAATTAAGAAGAAGTTTCGTCGAACTTTAGTGCGAGTAAGGGGAATAGCCTCATTCAGTTACGTCGTACAGAACGATTGCAATCTTGAAAGCGCATGGTAGATCTAAGCTTAACTTGGTGCTCTGTGCTGATTCGGAAGAAAAGAAAAAGATGGAGGCGAATTCTGCGTAACCATAGTGAGTCAATGTCTAGTAGATTGCATCTTTAGATTAGAGTAGCCTAACATGATTTTGCTCATTCTACGTTGAAGGCTTTCTGAGAGAATACAGTCACGCCTAGCGATGTGAGAGTAGGCTATATTACAAGAGTCAAGAAGTGGTAATTCTTTCATTTTATATAGACTTAGTCTACTTTCACGAAGGAGGAATTTTTTATTTATCAAGCCAAAATTCTGTCTAGCTATGAGAAATCTTACTTGTTCGTTGGCGGGTCAGATATGTGCAACGAATAAGCGATGACTTATAAATTATTCAGTCAGCTCGATTTAGTCCTGTCCGTTAACACCCCCACGCCGAGTTTCGATGTGCTATGGTTTCGCGTGTTCGGCTGCGAAGGAATGATCTGGGGTTCTTCCGACAAAGTGGCTTCTCGTGACTCGCAAGACGTAGCAGCGCGGGCCACTTAGACGAAAACGTGGTCCATGTCAAATCGATCTGGTCAAACATTGAGAAATCCCATGAATTGAATACGACGAGTTGGTGGAACATGCCTAGCTAAGTAATCCAGCGGCTCTTATGAAGACTTCCGTTGAAGTAATCCATGCATGTGAGAAAGGTGAATGTCGAAACAACATGATAACAATGGCCCAGGGAGCGTAAAAGAAAAGTTTATCGACCATTAACTCTTCGTTTGTATTGAAGAGATCCAGAAGGGATGGTGTATTTGTGCCCTGAAACATAGTATCTTCGAGAACATGATTATATAATGGATAGGTTGTTAAAATTTCGGACAACGAGGTGACAAATGGGCGGGAGTAAAGTTCAACATTGAGCCTAAGACAGTCAAATTCGCCCATTATCGGTATGGGGGACATTCGTTTACTTAAACCATGTCGTAGTTATGACAAAATGGAGGAATCGAACAGTGACGTATTACTGGGAGATCTATAAGCAACCGAAATCAGGAGAAGACTGTCTTGCCTGAGTGTGATGTGGCAGCAAAGAACATCAGAGTCAGCCAACGCAAGGTCAGATGATGGTTCGCAGCAAAGCAATTCGGGTCAATAGAACAGCACTCCACCTACTCTTGTTGTACGGTCACAGGGACGCAATGACCTATTCGGAAGGGTGAGTTCCGCATCAATAACAGTGATCGGGTAACGGCTATAAGGTCACATGAGTACAGGGAATGGCGGTAACGGAGTTCGGGATGTTTGTTCAGGAAACCAGCAGCATTTGTATAACAGAATAAAAGGCTGCGCGATTGCAGAGTATGCAGTGTTGTGAAGCGGTGTGCAGTTATTTAGCCGATCTCACTAAAACCGACTGTGAGAGTTTTTTGAAGTGGTCGTGTGAATTTCGTCAGCAGACTGATTTGTGTTGGGTGTGACTGATGGTTGCGGACGAGTTCTTGGTTTATCAACTGCAGAGCGAAGACGGACTTTTGTAGGTGCAAAGCGTTTGTTATCATACAACAAGCGCAAAGCAGTATCAATCATACCTCTTGAATAGAAGTTAATTTTCATAATACGGGGGCATTGCCCTTGTAGCTGGAGCACGTGGGAAGGCGTTTCAGGGCAGTCGTCGAAGTTCCGTGAACTTTGCTGTGTTCTCGTATGTAGCGCCTTTGACAACAGTCGTATAGAGTTGTCTTTGGTGATTCCCAATAGTAGCCTTCTTGTTTTCCATCTGCCTTTGAAGCCAAGGAACGTCCGGAAAAAAAGAACAGGCAAATTTGTATTTTGGAGAAGGTGGGCCGAGAGCAAGACCCTTTCAACCTTTTCCTGGGAGTCAAGAGTGATTCAAAGTACACGTGAGGCATCTGACTGAAGGGAGTTTGGGCGTCTGGGAACAGGTACTAAGGAATCCGGGTCTACATCATGTTAACGTTTTTCACAGGGAGCTCGCCATTCTTACATATCATTTGGCCTGCGTGTTTGAAAGCATGGAGATACACTTTCGAGCACATTTGTACATACAATGATCAGGGATCGCGGGTTCTTGTGACTGGCTTTTGGAACTGCAGGTAGTTTGCCAGCGTTGTTTGGTTGTGGCTTCGCGTGCAAAGTAGTGTGTAATTTTGTTGATCGATTCACACTTGGCAATACCAGATCATACAAAGGACGTGTGCAGGCAGGTGGGGACTCTGTTTCTAGTAGAGAATTGAGGCGTAGCATTCTGGTGCCAATAGCACCTCACGGATCCGGACAAATACGTATAGGCATAACAACGATCTGAATGGAAGAGAAATGAGAGCGATAGTCGACCAAGTTTAAACGAGTGCCCAGATTATTTTGGATGTGTGCTCGTAAACACCCGCCACAACCATGATTGATTTGTAAGGAACACAGGCATGTGCAACTGTGAATGGAAGATGAGAGTGGTCTCATCACCGATAGGTGAGAGAGTTAATGCAAGTTGCGTGTCTAGTCAAATAAAAAAACGTTGGACAGCAGTTTATTTCAACAAATACGAAATAATGGGAAAAAAACGCTTTTTGTGTTTCAAAAAGATTTTCTAAATGTTTGTGGTTTTTGACAACTAATGTAGTTGGATTTAGTTATTGCCTTTGGTATCATCCGCGCAGATGAATAATTGAAGAACAAATTCACACCAGACGAAGAAAGCGGAGCCCGTAAAAATTAGTGGTCAAACGAAAATGTGAGTATTGTTCATTTATGAGAATACAGAAAGTAGAGTCAAAATATGGATTACAATCAATGATGCTACAGCACTAAGTTCAGTTCAGTTCAGTTCAGTTGGCACAGGACTGTATATGGCTTACGAGCCTATCGAGCGTCCAGATTTCTTTCGGTTGTATGACACAGAAGAGCGTCTACTACTCCAAACAATATCTTCACAAATATCTTCTGGTATGAGAGTAATCTGGAATGCAACAGAAGAACTTCCCTCACCAATAGGTGAGGAGAAACATTAGTGCGTTTTAAAGACAACATGAGGATCGAACCAACTATTCTCTCACGGATAAAAATCAAGAAATAATGGAGGCCACACAGAGTCAAGTCTATTCATGAAACCCCCTTTTTAAGTAGAAGGAACAACTGCTTTAGGAAGTCGATTCCAGTAATTTATTACCCTATCACTGGAGAAAAACTACGAGCATTTGTCCTGACATGTCACTTGGCCAGTTTCAATGGGTGGCCTCGAGTACTCACAATTGGCGCCAGGGCATGCAATTCACTGGGATGAATAGTACTGAAACCTGACATGATTTTGAAGGTTTCAATCAGGTCCCCATGTAGCCTTCTCGTTTTTTGGGAGGAGAACTCCAGACTCAGCAATCGTTCCTGATACGATTTACCAGTTTGCCCAACAATCATACGGGTAGCTAAACGTTGAACACCTTCTAGCTCGGCAATATCTTTTTCCAAATGAGGTGACCATACTGGAACGCAATACTCGAGATGTGGTCTCACAACCGCTTTGTATAAAGGTATGAAAACCTCTGGGGACCTGCAGGATAAAACTGATTGAAGGCGAAAAAGCTCTCTCCTAGTGTGCTGTGCAGCAGCTGCGCATTGATACGCTCATTTGAAGTCCCTTGAAACTTCTATACACAAGTCACGAAATTTCGGCACCTCATTTATCTCAAGTATACCATCTAGACCAGCAACCTCTAGCTTCTTCATGACTTTAGACGAAAGATTGCTTTTAGTGAAGTTACCTGGTAGATTTCATGTAGCAGACCACTCGATGACCTTTTCTATATCCTCAAGAAGATCCTGTTTATCCAGTGATCCGATATTCTTGACATCATCTGCTAAAATATAGCGGGGACACTTGAGCGACGCTGCCAAGTCATCGATGAAAATGAGGAAAAGTAGCGGTCCGAGTACGGAACCCTTTGGGACTCCACTAACAACTTCCATTTTTGCCAGTACATATTTCCTATCCTGACAGGAAAGAATCTATTTCGCAAAAATCCTATTATCCATTTCTCCAGAATACCAGCAATACCCATATAACCGAGTTTGTCTGCAAGCAATCTGTGGTTTACCGAATCAAAAGCCTTGCAAAAGTCAAAGTAAAAAATTCAACTTGTTGGCCTTTATCTAGCCTCATGGTGACCTCGTTGAGAAAACATAAGAGGTTTGTTAGGCACGACTTCTCTTTAAGGATGCCGTGCTGAGCAGAGTTCAGCAACGAGTAATCAACTAGATGGTGACAGATCCTATCTCTTATAAGTTTCTACAGTATCTTACATAGGATGCTAGTAAGACTTAAAGGTCTGTACTTACAAACTGAGGATCGACTGCCACCTTTATGTATCGGGATCACATAAGCCAACTTCCAAATACTCGGAATATATCCATGTTGCAAGGAAGCGTTAAAAATACGACTCCTAGGATCTGCTGATATTGGCGCCAGGTTCTTTATAATTTGAGGGTGAATGTCGTCTGGCACAGCAGATTTATGGAGGTTATTCGCTGCAAGAGCAAGTTTAACCTCATCATCAGTGAAAAATAACTCCTCCAGTAAAGTAAAGTTATCAGGCTTTTGATGACTGGCATGTTAGGCGGATCTATTTGGCGATCAAGCCACTGCACAGCCTGAAAATGTTTGAGAAAGGCCGAAGCCTTTTCTGAATCTGAAACTATTGAAGTTCCGTTTTCTCGCTAGAGGGTGCCAATCCAATCGCGCGTTTTGCATCTGGATTGAGCATAACAATAGTAACGCTTAGGCACTGCGTTATATTGCGTGCCAACCGTGATTCAAAGTAACGTTTTGCTTTGCGTTGGTTTCTCCCAGCCTTATTTCTGACCATTTTATACCTTGTCCAGGACCGTTGTGTCTGAGAAGCTTTGTAAGTTTTCCAGGCACGGTCCCTCATTCTGATCACTCGTCGCATCGCAGGTGTCCATCCCTGTGGCTTGTTGCGTTGCTTGACGTGCACCAACGGTACAAACCTATCTTGCAGGGTAGACAGGCAGTGGTGTATAAGCTGCAAGTTTGTTGCTATATCATCACCTACATATTGAGACAAGAACTTTAGCTTCCTCTGAGACGACTTCTCAGTCTACGAGATTAAAATTGCGCCTCAGTTTACGAGGAGGATTTTCATACCTGAATCTTAGTTGGAATCTGATCACAACGTGATCACTTTTTCCTAATGGAGAGAGATAATCTACCTGGCGAACCATTTCTTCGCTTGAAGAGATAACGAGATCCAGGATCGAAGGTAAGCAGCCCTGGCGGAATCTTGTGGGCTAATTGACATGTTGACTCATGGCATGCATATGAGTCCATTCGATGAAGTCCTTAGACATCTTATCAGATGAACAGCACTGGTTCAGCCAAGATATATGTGGTAGGTTAAAATCACCAACTATAAGAACCTGGGACCCAAGCGTGTGCAGCAAACTGAGATGGCTAAGCAAATTTTGCAAGTCCTGAGGTCCTGCTTGCGGGCTCATATAAGCGCATGCTATAACCATTGATTGCTTGTAAGATTGAACGATACATGAGCTAAGTTTGACGTTGTGCGTGCTAAGCCTAACACTCGATTCTGAAGTTCGAAGACCTAGTCTGAGAAAGATAGCAACTCCACCCCCGTTTAGTTCATCTGGTCTATCACATCTGACCACAGAATAACTACTAAAAATTGAGTCAGGAATATGGTCAGTTTCAGATATCCAGGTTTCGGACAGTGCTATTACATGTGGTCGTAACTCTTGCGCTAGGATGGAGAGTTCAGACCACTTATTTCGAATTCTACATGAGTTGACATTGACATCTTGACTCATGGCATGCATATGAGTCCATTCGATGAAGTCCTTAGACATCTTATCAGATGAACAGCACTGGCCGAGATATATGTGGTATGTTAAATCGACATCTATAAGAACCAAGCGTGTGCAGCAAACTGAGATGGCTAAGCAAATTTTGCAAGTCCTGAGGTCCTGCTTGCGGGCTCATATAAGCGCATGCTATTACTATTGATTGCTCGTAAGATTGAACGATCCACACTCAGTCCAGGTTGATACTCGAGCGTAATACCCGAGAAGTCAGCACGTTTTTTGGTGTGCTGCTCAAAGAGTGGATTCGCCTCGCACAGCCTGAAGTTATGCCGTACCTTGAAGGCCGCTAATCACGAGCGGTGGAATTGAGGGACAATACGGTGATTATCGTTTTCATCCTTAGATCCATCCGTGATTTCCATACTTAACGAAGAGTCATCCTTCTCTGAAGAACAGCGCATTCTGTTATAATTTACATCATGACGTGAATTCTTTGACCTATCGGATTCCTTCTTGTCGTGGGGCACGACAACATGTTTCTCTTTGTTAGTTTCATTTAAAACAATGAAACTTGCAACAAACTGGTCACGCTCAGACTGCAAGAAAAATTCAACTAAAAGTAGTCTTGGAGAGTGGCTAGACTCACTTTTGGCACCCTTTCACAAGCCAAAACGATGAACACGCTTTAGTGGCGTATCTGGGCGCATACCAACCTTACGGAGCAGATTTCTTATACAACTCCGGTCGAGTGACTCACGCGTTTTGGCCTCGCGTATATAGGGTTCATCTTGATCAAGCATCAGGATGAAACGAGATTTATCTCGTATTCCCTGACGAGCCGATTTAAGCTGATCCAGATCCTTGAATATCTCAGCGAGACTCGACAAGACAGTTGCAAGTAAATTTGACTGAGAGTCAAATTTTCTAGTGTCTACCTCATTACGACCTGTCTGTGCCTTGTTCCTACTTTGACGTGGCTTCGAAGGCTTAGAAGACGGGGTCTGTGATGTGACATTTGGCTTGGCCGCTTGATCCGGTGCCTTAACCTTTTTAGTCCCTTTGCGTGACTTTGTAGGCTTCGGATTTTCCTGACCGAAATTTCTTTGGAGTTCGTTGTTTGTACCGATGGGCTAGCAGTGATACTCTCACGTACAACATCAGCAAAAGGTCTATCCGCACTAACCTAAGAAGCTGTGCTGTATTGCCGAGAACGAGCATTCCAAGCCTTTTCGGAAAATGCTTCTTAGCTGCCCATTGGCACTCACTACATATCCATTGGAGCCAACGGTGAGTAACATAAACCTTATAGTGCTCGAGATATATCCCCGAACACTTCGGATGTGCCCTTCTCTTGCAAGTATTACACACAATACCATTCAATACTTTTCTGCAACAAGATTTTTTAGGCACTTGTTGGCAATCATAATGAAGAAAATATTTGAATAGTGATTAAAGCAAATAAATTTCACAGACGAAATAGACTTCACGTTATGATGTGTATAATGCGATAAATTGATTACCAATTTACAGCAAAATCAGAGATAAGCAATCTGGAAATGGATTGTCAACAAGAGCGTGAGAATTACAATCAAGTTGAACGTACCGCTAGAGAATTAAAAAATTTGGAAACGCTATTTCTTTGTTCGATCGTAAGGGTATGTATTCGCAGAGTTTGGAGGGCCAAGATGAAGATCGTCCAAAACGGGATTTGAGAACGTATTTAACAGAAGTTTGGCCTCAGTCAAATATCAATAATTCAAAAGGTCGGAAGAGCAATGGGAGGAATGTTTGAGTTTCCAAGGCATTATAGCGCGCCTCATTCGCGTTTAGACTGCCACATCAATGGATTTTTGTTGCATTTGGACAGGTATGGCGTCGACCCGCGACACAGCTACCCAACACATCCTCCGGAACAGGGTCAATTGAAACCGCGTGTGTACGGACTTTCGATACTTGAATCTGGAAGAGCAACGAAATTAGCAAAGAGTTAGTGGGGTTTTGACGAAGATGCAAATAGCACACAAAGAAGAACGAGAAGAAGAAGGAGACAACTTTATTCGTTAAAACGAATTTTCAGTTAATCAAAATAGTTTAAACACAGAATTTCAACGCGAACAAAAGGTACGTCAAAATTTGATAGGAAATTTGAGATTGCCAGTCGCATTCAAATATAAAACAGCTTCGGTTTCGTCTGCAGGCATTAGGCTTTGAGATTGTGATGGAAGTTGGTGAAAAGTCATGCTGCACGATTTTTAAACCCCCATGTATAAGTTTACTTTCGCATTTTTCTGACCGTGGCAGCAAATTTCCCAACCTTCGAAATAAAAATATTGCGAAGCATTTAAAGCGTGCGGGGCATCAAACGTCCTTCGTTTACATGTTCGCGACATGTTAAAACGTTTTGAAAACAAAAGGTTCCGTGTTGACTAAAGAACAAAAAACGCATGAAAACATTGATTGAGAGCAGGGCCGATTTAAAAGCCCCGCTCTAAGAACTTACTGTTGACACAAGTGGGTATGTGTGTTTTAGGAGTAAGAGATTTCATGGATGTGAGAATCGAGGAGACCTTCGAGTGAACCGAAAGAAGCGGCCTCAAAATACGTGCCTGGGAGAGTGTTCCACTGACTGCAAACTCTCACAGCGAAAACGTTGTGTCGACATTCAAGCCTGCTCTGTTAATATAACAGTTTGAGCTCATGTCCCCGGAGGTTAGTTTTCGGAAAGGGAACGAATAGGGAGGTACATGGATGGGAGGGGTTAGTCAAGATCCGGTGGATAATAACATGTCACAGCGGTGATGACAGTAGGTAACGGAGAATATACCTAAACTGTGTAACCTATCCTCGTAAGACATGTTGTGCATACCACGGATAAGCTTTGTTACTTGCCGCTAAGGTTTTTCGAGAAAGAAACACATCTTCGCATAGCTAAGGCTGTCAAGCCTGTACAGCGTACTGAAAGTGTGAACGGATGTATACATTCAGCAGGTTGGAGATGAGAAACCGCTCAAACCTGCAGAAACCGCGGCGAATTTAGCCAATGCTGCGATTGGTTGCTGCTGCGGCTATTTGCGGTCGGCGCGAAAGCCTTGTGTGTTGTGTGAATAAAAGTCGATTTGTTTCAAGATATGAGACAAGGTGGTCATTGATTATGCTTTTCCTGACTTTAAAAATGACAGACAAAAGCATAATGTTGCGATAATATGCGAATTCCGACCGGATATCGCGTGATAACTGGTGAACGGTGGTGGAGTCCATGCAACGTTGAAAATACGTGGAAAGTAGATGATATATGTGCAATGCAGATTTTCCGGGATCTTAGGGTGGATGCCGCCGAGTGCTGGTGAAGAGTATTGCTGTCGACATGAAATCTTCTTGTGGACCGTATCAGGGGAAACACTATTTCTGGCATTTCCTGTACTTCATGTGAGGGAGAAGAAAAATGGGAGTTTGTAGGATAAATAGTGTTTAAAATTAGGGCGTAGTGTTCAGACAAAATGTTTGCAGCTTCCTATGATGTTGAGTTGAGACCGTTTGCGCTAAGTACGGATGAAATTCAAAGTTTAACAACTTGTCTCCTCTTTTTCCGAAGGTTACACTCAAGCAGTTGATACACCTACAAGACAATCATATTGGGTCCTAATCCTAGTAATCTGCAAGTCATACAGTCCCTTCTTTGTTGTGATCATGAAATGGTTATGTGCCAAATTTATCTTCATGAAACTCGGACATCCATCAGCACAGATAATGATTGTCTTTATGTCGATCGGATAAAGTTTTCAACTCTAATCAGAAACTCTGATTGGACTGACTTCTTTATATCTCCAGATTTTAATCTTATCTCTTCCATATTTCATAGAAATTTCTCTAGATATCTTGTAACTGCATCATCTCATCGAAATACTAAACAGTTCAGTTCAGTTCAGTTTGCACAGGACTGTATGTGGCTAACGAGCCAATCGAGCGTCCAGATTTCTTTCGGTGGTATGCCACAGAAGAGCGTCCACCACTTCAAACAATATTTTCACAAATATCTTCTGGTATGAGAGTAATCTGGAATGCAACAGAAAAACTCCCCTCACCAATAGGTGAGGAGAAGCATTAGTGCGTTCCAAAGACAACATGAGGATCATACCAACTATTCCCTTACGGATAAAAATCAGGAAATAATGAAGGCCACACAGAGTCAAGTCTATTTTTGAAACCCCCTACCGAAGTAGAACAAACAACTTCTTTAGGAAGTCGATTCCAGTAATTTACTACCCTCTCACTAAAGAAGAACTTACGAACATTTGACCTGACATGTCGCTTGGCCAGTTTTAATGGGTGGCCTCGAGTACCCACACTTGGCGCTAGAGCGTACAATTCACTGGGATGAATAGTACTGAAACCTGACATGATTTTGAAGGTTTCAATCAGGTCCCCACGTAGCCTCCTCCTTTTTAGTGAGAAGAGCTCTAGACTCAGCAATCGTTCCTGATACGACCTACCCGATTGCCCAACAATCATACGAGTAGCTAAACGTTGAACACCTTCCAGTTTGGCAATATCCTTTCAAAAATAAGGTGACCATGCTTGAACGCAATACTCCAGATGTGGTCTGACGACCGCCCTGTATAATGGGATGAAAACCTCTGGGGAACTGCAGGATAAAACTGAACGAAGGCTAAAAAGCTCTCTCCTAGCGCGTTGTGCAGCGGCTGCGCATTGATCAGCCCATCTAAAGTCCCCTGAAACTTCTATACCTAAGTCACGAACTTTCGGCACTTCATTTATCTCCAGTATACCATCGGGACCAGCCACCTCTAGCTTCTTAATGACTTTAGACAAAAGATAGCTTTTAATGAAGTTAACTGGTAAATCCCATGTAGCAGACCACTCGATGACCTTTTCTATATCATCAAGAAGATCCTGTTCATCCACTGATCCGATAATCTTGACATCATCAGCAAAAATATAGCAGGGACACTTGAGCGACGCGGCCAAGTCATCGATGAAAATGAGGAAAAGTAGCGGTCCGAGTACGGAACCCTGTGGGACTCCACTAACAACTTTTACTTTCGACGAATACATATTTCCTATCCTGACACGAAAGAATCTATTGCTTAAGAATCCTATTATCCATTTCTTCAGAAGACCATCGATACCCATAAAACCAAGTTTATCTGCAAGCAATCTGTGGTTTACTGAATCAAAGGCCTTACAAAAGTCCAAGTAAAAAACTTCAACTTGTTGGCCTTTATCTAGCCTCATGGTAACCTCGTTAAGAAAACATAAGAGGTTTGTTAGGCACGACTTCCCTTTAAGGAAGCCGTGCTGAGCAGAGTTCAGCAACGAGTAATCAACTAGATGGCGACAGATCCTATCCCTAATAAGTTTCTCCAGGATTTTACATAGGATGCTAGTAAGACTTACAGGTCTGTACTTACAAACTGAGGATCGACTGCCACCTTTATGTATCGGGATCACATTAGCCAACTTCCAAATACTCGGAATATATCCATGTTGCAAGGAAGCGTTAAACATACGACCCACAGGATCTGCTAATATTGGCGCCAGGTTCTTTATAATTTGAGGATAAATGTCGTCTGGGCCGGCAGATTTATGGGGGTTAGTTGCTGCAAGAGCAAGTTTAACCTCATCATCAGTGAAAAATAACTCCTCAAGTGGAGTAACGATATCAGGCCTTTTGATGACTGGCATGTTAGGCGGATCTATTTGGCGATCAAGCCTCTGAACAGACTGGAAATGTTGGAGAAAAGCCGAAGCCTTTTGTGAATCTGAAACTATTTGAGTTCCGTTTTCCTGCTGAACGTTGCCAATATAATCGCGGGATTTGCCTTTGGATTGAACATAACTATAGTAACGCTTTGGGCACTGCTTTATATTGCGTGCCAACCGTGATTCAAAGTCACGTTTTGCTTTGCGTTGCATTCCCACAGCCTTATATCTGACCATTTTATACTTTGTCCAGGACCGTTGTGTCTGAGAAGCTTTGTAAGTTTTCCAGGCACAGTCCCTCATTCTAATCATTCGTCGCATCGCAGGTGTCCACCACTGTGGCTTGTTGCGTTGCTTGACGTGCACCAACGGTGCGAACCTATCTTGCAGGGTAGACAGGCAGTGGTGTATAAGCTGCCAGTTTGTTGCTATATCATCACCTACATATTGAGACAACATCTTTTTAGCTTCCTCTGAGACGACTTCCCAGTCTACGCGATTGAAATTGCGCCTCAGTTTAGGAGGAGGTTTCTCATACCTGAGTCTTAGTTGGAATCTGATCACAACGTGATCACTTTTTCCTAATGGAGAGAGATAATCTACCTGGCGAACCATTTCTTCGCTTGAAGAGATAACGAGATCCAGGATCGAAGGTAAGCAGCCCTGGCGGAATCTTGTGGGCTAATTGACATGTTGACTCATGGCATGCATATGAGTCCATTCGATGAAGTCCTCAGACATCTTATCAGATGAACAGCACTGGTTCAGCCAAGATATATGTGGTAGGTTAAAATCACCAACTATAAGAACCTGGGACCCAAGCGTGTGCAGCAAACTGAGATGGCTAAGCAAATTTTGCAAGTCCTGAGGTCCTGCTTGCGGGCTCATATAAGCGCATGCTATAACCATTGATTGCTTGTAAGATTGAACGATACATGAGCTAAGTTGACGTTGTGCGTGCTAAGCCTAACACTCGATTCTGAAGTTCGAAGACCTAGTCTGAGAAAGATAGCAACTCCACCCCCGTTTAGTTCATCTGGTCTATCACATCTGACCACAGAATAACTACTACAAATTGAGTCAGGAATATGGTCAGTTTCAGATAGCCAGGTTTCGGACAGTGCTATTACATGTGGTCGTAACTCTTGCGCTAGGATGGAGAGTTCAGACCACTTATTTCGGATACTACATGAGTTTCCGTATATCACTGTGGCGACGGTGTCTCGCGATATATTCACACTTAGTCCAGGTTGATCCTCGGGCGTAATACCCGAGGAGTCAGCACGTTTTTTGGTGTGCTGCTTAAGAGAGTGGATTCGCCTTGCGCGGCCTGAAGTTCTGCCGTATCTTGGAGGTCACTAATCACGAGCTGTGGAATTTCAGGGACAATACGGTGATTATCGTGTTCATCCCCAGATCCATCCGTGATTTCCATACTTGACAAAGAGCCATCCTTTTCTGAAGAACAGCGCATTCTGTTATAATTTACATCATAACGTGAATTCTTTGACCTGTTGGATTCCTTTTTGTCATCGGGCACGACAACATGTTTCCCTTTGTTAGTTTCATTTAAAGCAATGTAACTTGCAAAGAACTGGTCACGCTCAGACTGCAAGAGGAATTCAACTAAAAGTGGTCTTGGAGAGTGGCTAGACTCACTTTTGGTACCCTTCCACACGCCAACACGATGAACACGCCTTAGTGGCGTATCTGGGCGCATACCAACCTTACGGAGCAGATTTCTGATACAACTCCGGTCGAGTGACTTACGCGTTTTAGCTTCGCGTATATAGGGTTCATCCTGATTAAGCACCAGGATGTTACGAGATTTATCTCGTATTCCCTGACGAGCCGATTTAAGCTGCTCCAGATCTTTGGATAACTTAGCGAGGCTCGAAACGACAGTAGCAAGTAAATTTGACTGAGAGTCAAATTTTCTAGTGTCTACCTGTTTACGACCTGTCTGCGCCTTGTTCCTACTTTTACGTGGCTTCGAAGGCTTGAAAGACGGGGTCTGGGATGTGACATTTGGCTTGGCCGCTTGATCCGGTGCCTTAACATTTTTAGTCCTTTTGCGTGACTTTGTAGGCCTGGGATTTTTACTCGCCGAAATTTCTTTGGAGTTTTTTGTTTGTACCGCTGGGCTAGCAGTGATGCTCTTACGTACAACTTAAGCGAAAGATCTATCAACACTAACCTTAGGAGCTGTGCTGTATTGCCGAAACCGAGCATTTTTAGCCTTTTCGGGAAATGCTTTTTTAGCTGCCCATTGGCACTCACTACATATCCATTGGAGCCAACGGTGAGTAACATACACCTTATAGTGCTCGGGATGTATCCCTGAACACTTCGGATGTGCCCATCTGTTGCAAGTATTACATTCAATGCCATTTAATACACTTCTGCAACAAGATTTTTTTAAGCACTTGTTGGCAATCATAATAAAGAAAATATTTGAATATTTATTACAGCGAATAAATTTCACAGACGAAATAGACTTCGCGTTATGATGTGTATAATGCAATAAATTGATTACCAATTTACAGCAAAAACAGAGAAAAGCAATCTGGAAAATGATTCTTAACAAGAGCGTGGGAAATACAACCAAGTTGAACGTACCGCGCAAATAATACAATGTTGAACCTATTGAACTTGATAAAATGAAACTTCTTGAAAAAATGATAGCCCGTCTTTCAGCTTTTGTAAACCACACACCAGACATTCATTCATTTTTACGTCTCAAGGAACTTCTCAGCTCTTTTACAACAATCAAATAACAATTCATCGAGAATCAGAAAGAATGGCCCTGAACACTATGTCAACATAGATTTGAATTATTTAGCGCAAAAAACATGATTATAATTTGATCATAACGTTTATAATTTTGATCATATTCGCCCTTTTATTCACATTGGTCCATCGAGTCCTTGACACGGTTTTAATGTGCTATTTTTAAAGGTTATTCCCTTTCACATTCTCAGTCTATATATATGGATGAGTAAACCATGTTTGTTATTATTTGAAGTGAGCTGCCATACGAACTTCTCTGAAGCCTTGGTCTTCTCTCTCAATAGTCCATTGGGCAATATCGTGGGAAGCATATCCGGGTGCATTATTAGCTTCTTATCAAGAACGTAACAGAGACCTGTTTCACTCTAAAGGCGACCAGCTTCCAAGGATCTGGTCCTCGCATACTTAAGGTCACCTTTCAATCTGAATCTATGTTGAATGACGCTTTGCAACAATGGTATCGACAAAGGCATTGTGCTCCAGCAGAAGTTCGTCTTCGCTTGGCCCTGGAAAAGCGAATTAACAGTAAACCGCGATTGACGCCACCGCTTACACTAACCGGAGCGAATACGGTGCAGACGGACTCGACGAACCCAAAATACTCACAAGAGCCGATCCAAACGGGATCGGCGGTCTGAATATTCGTATAAGTGATGCTGCTCCTAACCTCACGCGTGAGGGCTTGAAGTGTCTCTACACGAACGCGCAGGGTTTACTCAGCGATCTTGCAGAACTTCGCTTGAGGCATGCTGCTCGTCATTTTGATATAATAGCTGTATCCGAAACGTGGCTAAGCTCTTCGATCACTGACGCCGAGGTTTCTCTCACTGATATGTCCATTCTCAGGAACGATCGTCCAACTAAAGGGGGCGGTGTTCTTCTATACTATAATTCACATCTTTCTTGTGAGGTTCTCCCGCAAGAGCAACTTAGCGTGGTGGACTCACTTTGGTGTCGCTTGCAACTTAAAAATAGGGACTGTGCAATTGTTGTGGTAATATATCGTCCACCGAATACTCAACGCCTCACTGATGATGTCATTATTGCATCCATTCGCTTCGCCTTATCACTACCCCACTCGCACGCATTGCTAATGGGAGATTTTAACTCTCCTGAAGTTGTCGGCGAACCCAGCCCAAATACGTTTGCTGCGGATCTGGATGATTTCATCAGCAGTCATCCTTTGTACAACCACGTTAATGTTGCTACACGCTTTTGCAGTGGCGATTGTCCATCTTTACTCGATCTAGTGCTGACTAACGAGGAACTGATGGTAGAAGAAATTCATTATGAACCGCCATTAGGAAAGAGCGACCACGTCGTCCTGACATTTTTTTTCGTTTCTTACGCCGAATTCCTTGACGAGGAGGTACCCCTGTTACGGGTAGTTACGGACTACAAGGCGTTTCAAGAAATTGTCACTGCTAACAATTTCGACTTCATGTTAAATGGCGATCCTGAGCTCACCTGGTCCAGATTTGTCTCCCAGTGGCACTGTCTCCTCAAACAATCATCGACTTCCAAAACAGTCGAACGACGTATCCTACGTACTTTCATTCGTAGTAGAACTCGTAAGTGGATCTGCTGCAGAAACGCTGCTTGGAATAAGTTCCGATCGGAAGAGTGTGCGCGAAATTGGGAAGCATATCGACAATTACGCAACCACTGTACGTCTCTAGTGCGTCAAGATAAGCTGGATTACCATAACAAGTTAACTGCACGGTTTCTGAACAACCGAAAACTGCTATACCGTCATATAAATGACAAAAGAAAAGTGAAAACTGGAATCCCCCCACTGAAAATTGAAGGCGGCTCCACATCGACTTCTATGGAAGCCGCAAATACACTGAAGGATCACTACATGCCGGTATTCCAGAATTGCCAACCATCTTCGTTGAATATCACCCCACCCCCACCTAGACTCTCTACTATTCTGTTCACCGCTGAACGTGTATATAAAAAGATCATGCAGCTCCGTGAAAATTCATCACCTGGAGTAGACCGGATTACACCGAAAGCATTGCGTGCGGTTGCTGTGCAACTTTGTGAACCACTTTCCATGTACTTCCAACGTCTGTTCGATATCTCCCATGTTCCCGAAGATTGGAAACAGGGGATCATAACCCCAATATATAAAGGTGGAAACCGCAGTGATCCTGTAAATTACCGCCCAGTCACCCTGCTCCCTGTGCTTTCCAAAGTAATGGAATCTATTGTATCCGATGATTTAATGGCTTTTATGGAGAACACGAATGCTCTCACCATCGAACAACATGGATTTCGCCGCGGACACTCCTGTACAACAAACTTGCTTCTGGCGCGGGACAGCTGGACCAAGGCTGTTGATGCGGGCCATGGTGTCGACGTTATATACTTGGATTTCTCCAAAGCTTTTGACCGTGTTAACCATGCTATTTTACTGCAAAAGCTTGGCCTACTTGGTATTGGTAACCCACTTTTGTCTTGGTTAGCCGAATTCCTCCGCTCCAGGACACTCCGCGTTCGCGTCAGACAATCGCTCTCCGATTGTTTTTCAATACAATGCGGATTACCTCAGGGCTCTGTACTCGGTCCGCGTCTGTTCTTGATGTTCATCAACGACATTGGAGCATGTGTGAACTCGCCGTTTCTGATGTTCGCAGATGATATCAAGCTATGGCGCATCCTCTCTTCCTCGAATGATTGTGATGACCTGCAAGCCGATCTTACCTCACTTAATAACTGGGCAACGTCGAACCAGCTCCCTTTCAACCCACGAAAATGCCGATCTCTCCGCATCCGTCACTCTGGCGAACCTAGTTACAAGCTAGGGAACACCGAACTTTCGGTGAGTATGCTAGAAAAGGACCTCGGCGTATTGGTTCAAAGTGATCTTGGGTGCTCGGCCCAAATTTCCCTCGCATCATCAGTCGCCAATCGCAACGTAGGGCTCCTCAAAAGGGTATTCGGGTCATTTGACCGCCGCCTCTTTTCCTCGCTCCTACACGCGTAAAACAGACCCCATCTGGAATATGCGGTATCCGTTTGGTCTCCATGGTTGAAGCGTGACCATTACGTCCTAGAGAAGGCTCAACGGAGGTTCACAAAGCTCGTCAAAGGACTCAGTTTACTGAACTATGAGGACCGCCTCCAGCAACTCAACGTGTTCCCGATCAGTTACCGTCGCATCCGAGGTGATCTGATACTGGTTTTCCAGATCCTTAAGGAGAACAAACATCCGTGCCATGGACTGCTTTTGATGGCACCCAGTATCGGAACCCGGGGGCATGTTTTCAAGCTAGCCCACCAGCCCAGTCGGTTAAACTGCCGTAAAAATTTTTTTCTGTCAGTACCCGTCGTTTTTGGAATGATCTACCAGTTTCTGTCCTAACCTCCCCATCGCTTACGATTTTTAAAAAGCGGCTTGACGCTTATCTCTATTTTTCTCAACAAGTTTAATGGATTCTCTTTTTTTTCTTCCCGATACTGCACCCATTTTCCTCTTCCTTTCCAGATACGTCTACGGAACCTCGCTGATTCATCTCCCCCTGTATTGACTGTTATGATACATAACCACACCCTTTACTGAACTTTGGCGATTGACGCCGAACCCGCTGAACTCCACCCGACCCCCTGTACTGACTATCCTATGGTTATATTTTAAGCTCATAGCTTTTGTACCATAATATACTATTGACTATTGACTATTGACTATTGAAATACATACCAATACAAATGGTTTGTATCGATTGGTGCCAGATAGCCGCCCAGTTTCAGCAAATTATTTTGCGTTTTAGCGTTCGGGTAGCGAAGTAGCAACACTGAAAAGCAACCCTGATAAGCGCCGATTGAATAACTCCGCAACAGAGGATATTCAGTTCAGTTCAAATTGCACAGGACAGTATGTGGCTAACAAGCCAATCGAGCGTCCAGAATTTCTTTCGGTGGAAAGCTGCAGAGAAGCACCCACCACTGCCAAAACGTATATTCATTTTGTCTATCTGAAATCTTTGCGGATCGCGAAGCCAAGAGATTATCCGAGTTGAAATTAGGAAGCACCGCGTTATAGCTGATGCTAGAAAAAAAATAAGCAGTTTCTCTTCACCAGCACGGTGAGAGGATAGCTGAAGTAGCATTGTGTATAATAAAAATAAAAAAACACAGAGAACTCTAGCCCTCACTTTATTTAAGGGATAACGCTAAAAGATGAAAAACCTAAGCTTGTAAAGCAATTAGGAGCGTATTCAGGAAACAACTTACTTCAGTTGCGGTCCAACCCCCGCTTAAAACTATACACGGTACTGTAAGATATAAGTTTTTCTGGAAGAATGTTCCAGAAATTAACAACCCTAAGTCTGAAAAAGTGTTTCCTGGAATCTAGCCGACATCGTTTCTTAGCAATTTTAAGTGAGTGGCCCCGGGTGCCAAGCTCGGGGCTTAAGGTAAAGAAGTTGTTCATTTGCACGCCACTCAAACTCTTAAGATCTTAAAGGTTTCTATTAGGTCACCTCTTAAACGTCGGTGCCTAAGGTAGAAAAGATCGAGAGACATTAGGCGCACAGCGTACGGTTTCCCTCGCTGACCTTCAATCATGCGAGTTGCGAGGCGCTGTACGCTTTCAAGTCGAAGGATGTCCTTTTTGTAGTGAGGACACCACGCCTGAACACAGTATTCAAGATGCGGCCGAACTAATGCCTTGTACAGTGGCAGGAATACATCGGGTCTTCTGCTCGATAGCACTGATTTCAGCCGAAAAAGTACCTTGCGTGCACGCTGAGCCGCAGCGGCACATTGGTCCTCCCATTTGAAGTCAGCCCTAACCAGTACACCCAAATCCTTAACATACTGTGTGGCGTTAACACTGAGGGAATTCCCCGCCACCTGGACCGAAATCTTATCAATCAATGTTGACAACAGTTGGCTCTTATTTAGGTTCAGATCCCACTGGTATGACCAGTTTATGACCCGCTCAAGGTCGTGCATCAAGGTATCTTCATCCGTTGATCCGATTAATTTCACATCATCCGCAAAAATGAAGCATGGGCACTTTAATTCAGAGGACAAGTCATCGATGGAAATCAGGAATAGAAGAGAACCAAGTACCGAACCTTGGGGTACACCACTGATCACGTCGGTTTGATTCGACAGCGTACCTCCTACTCTCACTCGGAATGTCCTACCTGTAAGGAAGGCCTTTATCCAAGCGAGTAGACTACCCCGTATGCCTTTGGCTGCTAGCTCAATCTCTAGAAGGCGGTGATTTACGGAATCGAAGTCTAGGTATATTTCAATCAAGATCGCTCAAGTGCTGGTAGAAATTATAGGGGACGAATCTTGGCTAATTTGTGATGCAGCAAATGAAAGCCTCGCTTCGTATGCGCTCAACGCTCCTGCATTAAGAACCTCAACGCCACAACCTTCCAGCGACGTAGATTCTCCACACAGCACTAATTTGGACATACCAAAAAACTTGGTAATACCTCGGGTTTAGCGCCCGAGGGTTGTCCGAAATTAGGCAGAGTACATCGAAATGCTGTGAACATACTATACACAAATGCTTGCAGCGTGCGTAGTAAATGGCTGGAATTAATGCAGAAAGCCTCCAGTAGTAAATCTAGGATCCTAGGTATATCAGAGACCTTGCTCCAAGATGCAGAATTTATTCCAGTTGATCTTCTTTCGACATATACAGCCATCTGATCGGATAGACCAGATGGTAGACGCAGAGAAGGAGCTATAATACTACAACAACATGGTATTAAATACCAAGACTCAGGCATCAAAATGACCACGGATGTGCAATCGTGCAGTACTTATGTGCTGTGCGGCTAACATCGTGCTAAATTGATTGGCCAACGGTAGTGAGCTGCATGCGAGTACACGCTGGAGTCTTATTACCATTTCTATTTCTATTTCCCCCCTCATATCTGTCTAGGCTTGGGCAACCTGACAGTATCTCAGCCCACGTGCAGTCTGTGACTGTGCGGCACTTTGCCTGGATCAGGCTTGTGCTTTCATACATACATACATATACCTTCGGCATCCAGCTGGTCTTGACAATCCTCACAGACGGTAAGATTTCTTTTGCGTTAGGCTGCTTATACAGGGCACCCGGCGCTTCTGAGGAGGAGGACGAGGAACTTAGGGAACTTCTCACCGGGTTGCTCAAAACTGCCCCACGAGTCTATTTAATAGGTGACTTCAACTTACCGGGTATTGACTGGGACACTTAGACAACCTGTGATAGAATTCTCCCAGGTATATCTCGATTGGATGCACTCCAGTGCGCTTCATCAGCACGTAAGTGAGAAAACTAGGTACAGAGATGGACATTCACCATCTACACTGGACCTACTTTTGTCCAAAGGTCCTAAAGATATTTAAAACCTCTCTTACGACTCACCTTTAGGAAAAAGTGACCATGTCACCATAATATTCCAGGCAATTCTCTGTTTTCATAAGTCACCAGTCAAATACAGGCGTAATCTAAATCGATTAGACTGGAATGCTGTACGGCTTTCCGCTTCACGATGTGACTGGTTCCCTGAAACCAATGACATCGAAAGTAAATGGTCGGTTATTAAGCGCAATATTTTAAGTCTTCAAGACCTTCACTGTCCTTTTCGACCTATACGGCTAAAGAACAAGCCACCTCGGTGGACTCCTGCGGTGCGACACAACATTATTGGGCGCGACAGACACTGGTGGAGATACACAGCCTTACTAACCTATAGAAATTAGTCGTGCTATAAGGCTTCGAGGAACAACACAGTGAAGCAACAACGGAAGCTTAAGCGATGCTACGAAACTTACATGGCGAAGTCTGCTAAAAAGTACTCTGATAAGTATTATAGTTATGTTCAGTCTAAGGGTGAGACAAGAGAGCACATAGGTACCCTAATATTAGACAATTGCCAGAAAGCCAATTCTGACCCCGAAACGGCAGCAGCTTTGCTGGATTATTTTCCAAGCGTACATAGAATGGATGGCGGGGATGCGATTCACTCAGTCCCAACTCTTAATACGGAAATGGGTGCATCACTAAGCAAAGTAGTTTTTTGCACGGATGATGTCGCACGTGTCCTAAGGAATCCAGACGGAAATAAATCCGCCGGACCTGACGATGTGCATCCTGAAATTGTGAAGGAAATATCTACGGTACTAGCAGGGCCTCTATGTGAGTTATATAACGAATCGTTATGCGAAGGCATCCTACCAGATGACTGGAAGAAAGCCATTGTCGTACCCATTTCAAAGGGAGGTTGCGCAAACATAGTTAAGAATTTCCGACCGGTAAGCTTGACTAGAGATGTATGTAAAACCTCGGAGAGACTTATCAATGATCGATTGTGCAGCCACCTCGTGCACAATTCATCATTAAGCACGGTTCAGCATGGCTTTCTCAAAGGAAGGTCGTGTCTCTCAAATATTTTATGCTTCTTAGATCGAGTTTCTAAGCCACTGGATGAAGGCGAACGGGTAGAGGTCTTTTACTTAGACTTTAGTAAGGCGTTCGACTCGGTTAGTCACAGGTTCCTAGGGACGAAGCTTTTGGCCAAAGGCATATCTGGTAAGCTTCAAGACTGGATAACCAGTTTTATTCGTGATAGATCCTTCCACGTCCGTGTTAGCGATACTACCTCTGAATCCGCAACAGTTACAAGTCGGGTCCCATAAGGTTCGGTATTAGGCCCAATACTCTTTCTGATCTTCATCGATGATCTGGCATCGCAGTCGTCATGTCCCTGCTACATGTTTGCTGATGATGTCAAATTCACCGGATCCAGTGATCACGGTGATTTGTTGAGAGATATTGAAAATGTCATTAAATGGTCGCAGGATTGGGATCTTCC